>JAMPIV010014037.1:0-161173 GCA_024509875.1 Oreohelix idahoensis | reverse complement strand
ATCGTAAAGGCTCCAATTTCTTGTCAAACTCAGCACAGCCAGTTTGACGGGATCTGGGTTAAAAATTATTCCCATAGATGAAAAGAAGAACAGTTATGGTAAGAAATATCATCACAAGATTAGGACTCTGAGTTACCTAAGGGAGTTTAGCAAGTGATAATTTTGATTCTCCAAGGAATTGTAAACAGTTTAGCGGATTTCAACATTTTGATCCGAAGAATTCTGTAAGTTACAATAAAAATAACTGTAAGAAAAACTATCAATCTAGTAATGATTTTGCTACTAGAAAGCAAGTCCTGTCTAGTGGACATTTTTGTCAAAGAAGATATGTTAACAATAACAATGCTAACTTGGGTTATAGACATAACATTTGTCATAATAGAGGAATTGACAAGAATATAAAGAGAGATAATAGCTCTTCACATGTTTCTCTACATAACTTGGCTCAGCAAAAGACTAGAGTCATTGTTTGTAAACAAAGCAACTGTAGTAATAAATATTTTCATCATGTAACAAATAATAAGCGCAATTATGCTAACTTTGCTCAACATGAGCCCAGAGTCAGTTGTAATAGAGATAAGCAAGGTAACAATAACACTGGTGTTTTAAATACTATGTCTGATAATGTTGTTCATCACGAGAAAGTGTCTCAGTGTTGTGAATGTAACATTTTGTTTCAGCCTACGGCAGTGTTGACATAGGGTTCCTGTCAAGTTGTCCCCTAGTCTTCTGTGATGTCTACATGTTAAGAGGAGAAGAGCTGAGGGCATCGTGAAAAGACCATTGCTTTACACGGACCAAAGTACTGGGTAATTGTCATTGTGACTTCTACGTTTTTCTCATTAGATTTCACCATTCATTAAAATAGAAATTTTCATTCATATATTTTGACAGAAGCGACTTTACGATAACAGTCAAGGCTCCTGTGACATATTAACAGTGAGAAAAGGAGGTCAACTTTGGGTCCTTGTGTGCGATCAAGCGTAACTTTTTCAGCGTCTCACTAAAATCAGATGTTTTGCTTGCTCAGGGTCAAGACATGTTGACAGGAAAGCGAGAGATTTCCATCTGATTTAAAAAAAAATTAAAACAGTAAATATTTTTTTTTTGTATTTGTTAGTATAATAAATGATATGTTCTTGTTTTGCAATAACATGTAATTTCGTTGAAATATTTTATGCATCATTTGATTGCCATGATTTTTTGTTTCTATTGTTAGTTATATTCCATTGTTGAACTTGCAGTTTTTTGTTTTGAATTTGTTTTGTAGCAGTTTTGTTAAGATAACTTTTTGTACATGTTGAGTTTGCCAGCCCTATGCACAAAACTCATTAGTTGTAATGGTGCAATAATTACTTTTAGATAATTCATGAGCACTTGAATTTTTTCTCATATGTTTTATGTGATGTATATTTTTTGAAAAAAAACTTACATTTGTTAATGTGTGTCTGTTTAGAGATAGATTGTTTATATGTCCTTCATTTTCTTGAAGTCGATTTCTTTGTTAGTTTATTCATTATAGCTTTGAATTGGTTGTAAATGAAATTTTTTTTTTATGCAACTTAGTGCTAAGAAACTTTTTTTTGTATTTTATTTTTTGGAAAATGTATTTTTTCGAACGTTGTAATATTTTTTCTGCGCCAATGCTAGTCTGTATATTATGGTTAGTAATGTGTAGTGTCATTAGTTCCTTGAAATTGTTTTTTAATGTTTGATGTATATTTCTACATTTAGCGCGTGACTTTGAGTCAGTGCAAACCTTTTGATAGCGTTTTATTTTTGTTTGTGTGATATCTTGTATAATTTATTATTAGTTATGCATAAGTTTTATAATTTGGTTAAATTACTTACTATTCTTTTTGTCATAAGTTTTTACATTGTGTTGTTAGTATAGATATACTTTCTCATTTTGTGTTATAATTTTTGATCGTAATTGTATTAATTTATATTATATGATGTGTGATTTAAATAGTTATTGTAAGGTATTGTTACAACTTTTTCTACATGTGCATCTTTACTTTTCATCTGTCTTTGTTGACTATTCGTCATCCTTTTACATCTTTTCTGTTGTCTTTTCAGCATGATCTGATATGTTGTTTATACTTCCGTGTTTCATCTTTATCTCACTTTATGCTTCGTGTATACTTTTTTCTGTTACGCTACTTAGACTTTCATTCTTTGTATTGTTCAAGTAATGATGTAACTTTAGATCAGGGATAGTTGTATTTGCTTTACATGATTTGACATTGTGATATTATTTGTTGTTTTTCATATGATGATTTCATATTTTACTTCTTTTCGAATTATACTTCGTTTGCTTGATATTGTCATTTCTATTACTATTGTTTGTTGCTTGTTTGAGTATTATTGTATATGCTTAACTTAGTTCTGTAATAGATTAATTTTGAGACACTTAGCTTGGTTTTCTAATAGATTAATTTTAGTATTCTTACTTGATTACGTTGAATGATTGTTATTTACTTTACATTTACTGCTTATATTTTGTAGATATACTATTTCTGACTTATCATAAGATGAATTTTGTAAAACATATGTTAGAATTTCATTATCTTTTAAATTTTTTTCGTTTTGGAGTTAATTTTCAAAAAAATGATAGAATAATTTTTTTTCCCCCGGGTGTGTGGGAAACTGTAACGAGTTGATCCTATGAAAGGGCAGTAATTCTGAATATGTTTTTGGGCATGGTAGATTGTGAGTTACGGTACTTGTACGCTCGATTAAGCTGAGGCTTGTTTAACTTTATAATAGAAATATCTCCTTCTATTTTTGAATGACAGAGTACAGAAAAGCGTGTGAACGCTGTTTAATCTCAAATGTTGAGATGTTTTTATTCTGTACTGTTTTGAGCGATGTGAATAGCTCGCAGCTAGGCTGCATGTATTATTGAGAGCAGTGTTTTAAACAGCCGATTCTCGTGATTGGGTTTTTTTGGCGGGACTAGAGTGTGTGATCCCGTGTAGGAGTAGAGTCCTGGGGCATTAAGTATTAAGGCAGCCCTGTGTTTTTCGAAGTGTATGCCTGTACAGCGCTGAAGATGAGGCCATTATTTGTGTAGGCCATTATTTCCTTAGAGAGGATAATTTTTGATATGTGAAGACATGTTGTCTTCTTCTTCTTCTTCTTCTTCTTCTTCTTCTTCTTCCGTCCTTAGCCACTGACCGTCAAAGCAGTCAGTGGCCATTATGCCTAGTGGCGTCTTAGGGCAACAGCAGATAGGTTTTCTTTGCCATTGTTTCCCATCACGCCTATTGGCGTCTTTAGGGCAACGGCAAATCAATCCATTTGCTGTTGTTTCCGTAATCGAAGTGACTGGCAAACGGGTGATCAGCCCGTTGGTGAAGACATGTTGATTGTGAGATTATTGCAAACTGCCGGGTGTGCAGTATTATAGCGCAGAGTTGAGTCGTGAGGACTTTAGGCCATAATTTATGTTAACTGCTGTGTGCAGTATTATAGTCGCGCTGAGATGAGTGAAGGCGAGATTATTGCAGACTGCCGAGGATATGTGCAGTCTTGTAAGAAATCGCTAGTAGGATTCATTATATCTTATAGCGCAGAAGTGAGTCGTGAGGACTTTAGGCCATATTATTATTAACTGCCAGGAGTGCAGTCTTGTGAGTCGTGAGGACATTATAGGCCATATTATTATTAACTGCCAGGAGTGCAGTTTTGTGAGTCGTGAGGACATTATAGGCCATATTATTATTAACTGCCAGGAGTGCAGTCTTGTGAGTCGTGAGGACTTTAGGCCATATTATTATTGTTAACTGCCATGAGTGCAGTCTTGTGAGTCGTGAGGACATTATAGGCCATGATATTATTAACTGCCAGGAGTGCAGTCTTGTGAGTCGTGAGGACATTATAGGCCATGATATTATTAACTGCCGAGTGTGCAGTCTGTTGAGCGCTGGGGATAGTGTGTATTTTTCACTGTGAACTTTATATTAATGCCTACGTGTTCGTGTTGTAATTCAAACTGTACATTGATGTGAACGTGTTTGTGCCGTGACTTAATAAATCGTCATTAAATGTCACTAGGCGTTTACGCGATTCAATGACTTCTTATGTACGTGCCTTGTGGTGTGAGTGTCTACCCTATCACACACCCACTTGCAATATTCTACCCAGTGACAGTGATAACTCATATTTAATAATCTAGCCCTGTGTGGGCATGGCTTATTCTATTATACATAGCTCGGAACAACAACAGTTGGACAATAACAGTTAGCGAAGTAATATCAACAATCGGGACTGTACCAGTATCCCGAAGTGGACATTATCAGTTGTAAGTCAGTCATTACGAGTTGGAAGGAACTCTCAATATAAATATATATACTTTAACACCATCATTAACTATACAATAACATTACATTAACTGATACTTTCTTAGTTGGTGGTTTACAGTAAAGTTGGAACCAATACAGAAGAGGTTACTGCTACTGCAAAGTGTTTAAATACGGTAACAACAATGTTTCAGAAAATTTATTTCTTTGTTATTCGTGTTATGTTATTTTTATACATCTTGTAACTTGGTCATGAGTCACAACTTTAACCTGGTGGCGTCTTGTAGGGCAACAACAAATTGATTTCACTTTGCTCAGTCGGTGGCCATCCTTCATACAGTGCCCCAACTCTAGTTCATTTTTTGCATCTCAGCCTCCACAGTTCTCCGCCAAGTTGCTTTTGGTTGGCCTCTCTTTCGTTTTCCTTCAGGAGTCCATAGCATAGCTGTTCTTGTGATGGCATCAGGGTCTCTTCTGAGGACATGGCCAACCCAACTCCAGTGTCTGCCAGCTATGATGGTGTGCATGTCCTCTTGCTTGCTCCAAGTAAGCAGATCTTGGTTGGTGATGGTATTCGGCCAAAAAGATTCGGAGAATTTTTCTTAGGCATGTTGTGTGAAAAGAGGACAATTTCGACATTTCCTTCTCTGTAACTCTCCAGCATTCCGCACCATAGAGAAGCACAGAAAGCACACAGCTCTGATATAATCTTAATTTTGTGCTTGTGCTGTACTGAGAGGACTGCCAGATGTTGTTTAGACTAAAAAAGGCTGTTCTTGCTTTGTTCATTCTGTTGTTGATGTCTTTGCTTGCTCCGCCATCTGGTGTTACTATGCATCCTAGGTATGTGAAGGTGTCTGTCTGTTCCAGTTGTTGATTCCTTACTGTTATGGGCTCAGGGTTGCTCACATTGAGCGTCATGACCTCTGTCTTCTTTAGATTGATGTTCAGGCCCACCTGCTGGCTATACTTATTAAGTCTATCCGTTTTTTTCCTGGATGTGTTGATGTGAATGTGCTAGTAGTGCAATGTCATCTGCATATTCCAGATCTTCCAATGTAGAAAACGTAGTCCATCTTATTCCTCTTGGACTGCCCTCTGTTGTCTGGCGCATCACCCAGTCTATGACTGTTAAAAATAGAGTGGTTGATAAGGGGCATCCCTGTCGTACTCCTGTCTTCACCTCAAAGGTTAGGTTGCTCTGCCCAACGCTACACGTAAAGTTGGCATAGAGGCTTTTTATGATTGACACTATGCAGCTTGGAATTCCATAAGCCCTCAGTATTTTCCATAGACTGTCCCATGTATACTGTCAAAAGCCTTTTCAAAATAAACGAAATTAATGTACAGCTGTCTCTGCCATTCTGAGCACTGCTCTATAATGTTCCTGAGGGTAAATACTCGTATATGATCTGAACATCTTCTGTTCTTTCTGAATCCTGCTTGTTCTTTCCTCAGTTTGTGATCTACTGCTTTTGAAATTCTCTGTATAATTATCCTGCCTAATATTTTGCTGGGAACTGAGAGAAGAGTGATTCCTCTCCAATTATTGCAGTCTGCAAGGTCTCCCTTCTTGGGCAATTTGACAATTATTCCTTTGTTTCACTCTGTTGGTGTTGTCCCTGTTTTCCAGACTTGTGCAAATAGTGGTTCTAGTAGTTCTGCTGCTAGCTTAGGGTCTGTCTTAAATAGCTCTGCATTTAAGTTAATCATGGCCAGGAGCTTTTCCATTCTTTAACCTTTTGATTGCCATGATGATTTCTTCCTTCCATGGAATGTCTGTATTAACATCCAGATCGTTTTCAGCCCCAGGAACATTCAACTGTGTCTCTGGTGGTTCCTTGTTCAGAGTTTCTCTGAAATGCTCTGCCCATTTTGTTTCCTGTCCCTTTGCTGTCGTGATGAGATTTCCTTGCTTATCTCTTACTAATGTAATATTGTTTGCACCTCGTTTTCCGCTGATGGTTTTAGTTATTTTGTATACTGTGCTTTGTTCATTTCTCAGTGCTGCCTCTTCTGCCTGTCTTGCAAGATCGTCTAGGAAATTCCTTTTGTTGGCTCGGGTTTGTCGTTTAACTTCCTTGTCCAGCTGACTGTGCTGTTCGCTATATAGTTGCTTTAACATGGGGGACTTCGCTTCTGTTTTCTTTCTTTTCTTTTCCTTTCTCATCGCTATGGTGTTTAATGTTTCTGGTGTTATCCAGTCTTGCTTCTTCCTTTCCTGGAATCCCAAGCATGATTTGCTGCTTTCCTTATATATGGAGCCGCGGTAGCATAGTGGTTAGTGCACTGGCTTCCTAGCGCAGTGGTCTATGGTTCGATCCCCAGATGAGGCGGAAAATTTTTAGGCCACAAACGGCTCCTGGGTTGACCCAGCCCCAAATGGGTACCAGAGCTACTCTGGGAAGGTTAAGGCGGCCGGCGTGATGCCGACCACATCACCCCTCGTGTGCCGACGGTCAAGATAATATGGGCCTAACACCATATTCCCAATATGCCTCAATGGGCGTGTAACGGGTTCCTTTACCTTTTTATATATTGTTGAAATGGTGTTGGATTTCTGGTCTATATCATCAGTCGATATTTTTTCCAGACTTTTGGCAATTTGATATCGTTTCTTTATGTCAGCCACAAAAGCTTTTCTGGTAAGGGGATCCTTCAATTTGCTGATGTCAAACCTTTTCTGTGTAGTTACAGTTGGTCCAGCAGTTCTGATTTTCACCTTCAGTTTTGCTACGACTAAATGGTGGTCACTTCCCACATCTGCACCTCTTCTTACCTTCACATCATTACAAGATGTGAAGGTTTTGTGCCATACTTTACTAATATTGTAAATTTATGTAGTTACCCTCGCCAATCATACCTGGAATCACACTGGAGGAACAAATAACGAATAAACAAACGCAGGCCCATCTGACATTCTGCCCTTCCTTTCTCTCGTCTTTTATACTGAATTCATTTATTCTCACATGCATTTTACATATCAATTTAAAGAAATTCAACGTTGTAAAGGTAAAATAATAGCATACTCAGTATCTAATTATTACCATGAAATAATATATGTTGAAAAGTGCAAATTAATCATGACCATGAAATAAAATATGGTGAAAAGTACAAGCACCATCATTAGAACCTACATTCGATATTATATATTTATTTTGAAAAATAATCCGATTAGGGGGTTCACGTAATCAGAACTCAAAGTATTCGAAAAGTCTACAATTGTATGAATAAGGACTGAGGTTGTTTTTTAGATCATGTGGAAGATAGGTCTAAACATGAGCAGCAGAGTAAGCTAAGCTTTTCTTGAATAAGCCTAGGCTTGGACACTTGTAATTTGTTAAAGCGTTGACTGCGTCTTTCATTGTGTTTGAAAATTTGCCACAGTTTGTTGGGGCATTCTATGACAGGATTTTGTAAACGAATTTAGCTTTGTTGAACAGAAAAAAAAACAAGAGATGAAAATTAGATATTCCAAATATATGAATAATTAACAAGTTTACTTTTCATTACTACCAAATTTTATGAGGTCTACACAAGGGAAAATGGTAAAAAGAAACGATAATGTAATTATATCAGTAACAATTAACTGATTGGTGCTGTAAAAAATCTGGATTTCAAAAATTATTGTGTAATCAATGAAATCTATTTCAGACAGAAAAAAAAATACATGTAAACAAACCCTTCCAAATGATAATCAAAATGTAACTGTACATTTACAAGTGAAATATTAACTTCAGGCATAATAAAGTTAAATCTAAGTACAATTTATCTGACTAAACATGGCCATTTAGATTACATAACTAATAAATACATGACATTTGTTTTCATTACAATGAAAGACATTTCTCATTGATTTTGGTTAGTGCAGATATGCATGAGTGCTTTGTTATGAATCCCTGAGGCAAATCACATAAATCAAAACAGCATTAATGGAGCTCTTGATTCATTCATTATTGTCAAAGAACTGATGATCTTGCTGAAATGAAAATCATTCGTGTGTGTGTGTGTGTGTGTGCACGTGGGCGTGTGTGTGTGTGTGTGTGTATAGGGTGTTTCCCAATTATGTATACACACTTTGAATGCTGATAACTCAATTATTATTTGAGATAAAATTATGGCATTTTCACATTTAAAGTCAGAAATGTTCAAAGTGCCGATAACCTGCATCAAAGCATTGTTCACAGCAATGAACAACCGTCTGCCATTTTGCATTGTTCCTAATCAAATAGCGAAACATGCTGTTTTAATTTGATGTCTCAGGTCCCTCACTGTGAGCGTTTTGAGATAAGCACAACTTTCTATTAAAAAATCGTCATTAGTAATAATTTAATAGCATTATTTATTTGTATCTAGCATTATTCAGCTCTAATCTAGCAAAATAGCAACACTGTATATTAAGTTATGTGTGAGTTATATGCGTTCAAAATATGTATCTATAATTTTGAAACAACCTGTGTGTGTATGAGTGTGTGCATATATATACATATATATATATATATATATATATATATATATATATATATATATATATATATATATAGTATATATATATATATATATATATATATATATATATATATATATATATATATATATATATAATAATAATAATATATTCTTTAAGCGCCAAACACGGCGCATAAGGCAGAAACCAGTGCTCTCCAGGTTGTTCGTTGTGACGCCACTCCTCTTAGCTCTTGCACATTATTTAGGCCCAACGTTCTTCCTTCTCTTATTATTGTTCTTCTGAGTGTTTCTTTTGGTCTTCCTTTTTTCCGCTTACCCTCAGGAAAAACCAAGTGAGCGCCTGTAGTGGTATTCTGTTGTTTTTTGCATTCGTAGGACATGGACCGATATATGGACCATCGTCTTTTCCTTATATAGTCGGGAGACATATTTTCTGCCTAGAGTCTTCTCTTATTTGTCGATTAGTCTTGAATTCTTTCCAACTGATGTTTCATGAGTTTTTCTAAGACATTTGTTCTCGAATGTATTCAGCTTGTTCTCCAATGATTTTGTTATTTTCCAACTCTCACAGCCGTATGTTAACACTGAGATAACATTTGAATTAAACAGACGAAGCTTGGTATGTATATTCAATGATCGTAATTTCCAAATGTTAGATAATCTATTGAAGGCGCTAGCTGCCAAAGCAATTCTAGTATGGATTTCTCTCTGTTGTGTGTCACCATCCTGAGTCATTTTTACTGCCTAAATAATTGAAACTTTTCAACTTTCTGTAGTTTTTTTTCCCCGTTCAAGATGATATCAAAGGTCTCGTTAGAAAAGTTCATAGCTTTAGTTTTTAGAGGCATTTATTTGGAGACCAATTTTATAAACCGAGAGATGACACAAATTATTTATTGCTTCTTGGGATTGTCTTGGTGTTGAACTTAAGAATGCTACATCATCTGCGAAATCCAGGTCCCCCAGGAATTTTCCATTTGTCCATTTTATACCCAATTGTTCATTGTGGGTATAGTTTCTCATAACCCAATCAATAGCTATTCCAAAAAGTAGTGGTGACATAATACAGCCTTGTTTCACCCCTGTTTCTACTGTAAACCATTCTGTATTCCCTTTATTTGTTCTAACACAACATCTTGCATTGTCATATAGCGCTTTGATTATATTCCCTAAGCATGAGGTCTTTAAATTTTACAAGGTCTAAACATTAGTAGTATTAAAATTACATTTTATGAACATTAAATTGCAGTATGGTTGAAAAATGATTTATTGTCATAACAAAGTGCTGCTATTAATCTAAACAGAAGATTGAAGGATATAAAAGTAAATCACATTGCTCTTGCACGAATTCCAGGGTTAGATTACTAACTAAAACCCTGAAGCACCTCCATGCAATTCATCCTGGAAACAGGCAACCGTCAAGTTGCCCAGCCAATGCTCAGTGATTGAGTAGCTGCAGCACAGTAGTCCAACATTACGATTCTTCCTGTGGTAACTTGTTGAGAACCCAGCACTGCATATTAAGCTTGTGGGAATAATTTGCGCCCTAGACTTAACTGTTGCTTTTACTTGGTTGGCTGCTTGCAAGAGGACCTCACAGTGGTTAGATGTCAGACAAGGAGAGCTGAGAAGTATCTCTGTACAGGATATGAAGATTGGGAAAGCCCAAACCAGAGCACAGTATTTCAGCCCTAAATGTTTGGAAAGCCCTCATGGATGATGAGGAATGCATAGTATGTCACATATCCCTTCCACTTTCTAGGCTAAACCCCCCAGATGTGAGAATCCTTTAAATGCTGGCCAGGTCATGATAGAACACCCAGGAAAGAAACTGAAGCTAATGACTCCAACACAGTGAATCTCAAAATGGTAGAAAAGCCACAGGAAAAGTCTAGATCTACAATGTAGATAATACACAGAATTCTTCAATTTGACATTGGCTGCAAAAAAGCAACAAGCTCAGTAGCCCTAGACAACATCAACAACAAATGCAAGATGGACAGTGGTAAGACTACATTTGAATATTAATCAAAATGGATAATTCAAAATTCGCTACAAATCCCTAAAACTGTATGGCACTGAAAATCTGAATTTATAGCATAAAATGGCATATGGCTATCAACACACAAAGTAAGTGGGAACCACATAACAGCTTGTTGGGAAGAAAAAAAAGAGAACTTGGTAAAGTTTCAAATGACTATCATTGAGCTGCATGCAGTTGTCTATGTAATTGGAAAGTAGGTAACAAATTATTGCTTGCTTATAAACATTTGAGAAAACAATATAATTGCTTTTAAAATTAAAACACAACATATTAATAGTATAAGTGAAATGCAGTAAAATCTTCCAAAGGCTAGAATTTTATTTTAGACAGTAAAATGTAACTGAACTGCTAAAAACATTATTCCAAAGGCTAAAACTTCAGGGAAAAGTAGAGCATAAAAATGATAGAAAATCTGCCATAGTTTATAAAAAAAAATTTATTTAAAAGTATTCTGTACATATCTGGTTCCATTCAATGGAGAAAAATCTTTGGCTTGATTAAACTGCTTGCCAAAAATTATTAACAGTAAAATCTCTGATTAACATAAACATTCACTGTTTATATAGTCAAGACATACAATTTTACAGCAAATTTCATTCACAAATTGAGTACACTATTTACAATACAGCATTCCAGTATTTTACAATACAGGATATACTGAACAATAAATTAATTTTGAGCAAGGAATAATGATAAATGGCAGACACATGGATTTTGCTGTCAAATTTAAAATATAAGAATCTGTTAACATTCCAATACCTGTATTTCTGAGCTCAGTTCATATTAAATCTTAGAATGTGAAGTTCTTTGAACATGTGTAAAATATAGATTCATGTAGAAATAACTCAAAATTTGCCCCCACGCATTCTTAAATTGAGCACTTGCAACTCAAATATGTACATGTGAAAATGAGTATAACAACACAATATTATGGCACAAACTCTTAAAGTGATTATGACTAACCCAAATTCATCCATATATATTCTTAAGCCGAGTATGAAAAATTTAAATATATCCCCACAAATTCTTAAAATCAGTAAAGACAATTCAAAATATGTCCACATCAGTTTTGAAGATAAACATTTATGTGATGGGGCAACATTTAATACATGGGCATATTTACTTGCTCTATCAGTGCAGACAATGAATTACATGAGATGCACCTTAACAAAATTGGTTTGTTTAAAACCAGGCACCAAACTGAAGAAAATGGAGGTAAAATGAACAAAAAACAATTTTAACATTTTTATAAAAATTAATGTTTATGTTCTAGACTAGTTAATACACTGCAACAGCCAAGCAGTAGATGTTAAAACTTATAACTTAAAATCAAATGCTTTTTCCAAAGTACTGCAACAAATGCAAAAGTCCAAATACTCTCATAGGCACAAGAAATAAAAAAGCATAAGGTTTAGTTACAATGAGCAGTCTCGGAGTTTAGAATTTTTCCACTTCATCAAAAAAAAAAAAAAAAAAAAAAAAAAAAATAAGGAAAACATTGTCATGAAGTAAATAAGAAACTAAGATCCACACCAACTTTTATTTTCTGACAGTTAAGTGCTTTTAATGTTCATGGAAATATACCAAGGTCCACATCTCTTTATAACCTTACAACCTAGCATTATGGGCAGTTGGAGAACATATCAGAATAGAAAACATCAGATGCAGGAAGCTTTACAAAAACTAGATAAATGGACACAAGAATGGCTACTAAACATAAATGAGAAGAAATCAAAACAAAAAATAATGTTCACACTCTCAAACAAGGAGCAAAGCATCATTCTGAAACTGAATGGACATAAGCTACCATAAGATAGGAATCCTACAAACCTTGCAATTCAAGAGCAGACTAACATGGACAAGTCAAAATGATGTGTGCCGGCACAAATAAGATGACTGTTACGGGCCTCGGGATCCCAGTATGTTCTGGGTGCTTCGATGACTTCTAGTATTTGAGGATGACCAAGTTATTATATGCGTATTCAGTTTATAGAGTCAAAGTCCCTCGGGTTCTTATCACTTTTGTAGGATTCCGTAATACTGTTTGTTGGTATCGATAATGTCTGCTTAACCCTTGTGATACATTATATGCTGAACATGTTTCATATTAAATATTCGACCCTTGACTGACCTGTATTAGTCTCTTGTCTTATTGATTATATTGGCAGTGTGAGATGCAGCGTGTTAAGACATTAATCATCACTGGTCATGATCAGTTGAATATTAACAGCATTTAACTCAACTCCGAATACGACAGTTGATAAGACCGTGATTTTGACGACTCAATATTTAATTAGTAATTTCATACCATGAGCAGACACCAACTACATGGGAACAAAAGTCACATCACATTCATGTACGATCTGTAAGAGTTCTCATTATTTCATAAACACATGTTCACAATCTCTATCTAGAGTTCTGGTTCGAGGTCAGTTCCTTTTAACGGCCAATGTCCTTTGGCATAAATTCAGAGGCTAACTAGACTTACTCCCGTCGCTATGGAGACCATGAAGCAATCCTCAACTTCTCCCCCTCACTTCCAAACGTGACACTTGTGGCACGGGATATTTAGTGGTGGACACTATCCTACTATATAACTATCATAATCATTAATCTTTAAGTAGACACATTAAATTTTATAACATTAATAATAGCACTTGTCAACATGGTGACTAAAGAGTTAATTCAAGTTCTTCTCGGGGGAGTTGCGCGATAAAAAGATCTGCCAAGTTATTGTCTGATCCAGCAATAGGCAGAATCGTAAATGAAAAATTCCTTGAATATCAACAAATACCATCGGTGTATTCTAGCGTTACGCATTCTTCTAGCTGTTATGTAAGTAAGAGGACTATGGTCTGTCATAATGTAAAAGTGCGTGCCGATGAGATATCTTGACTGCTTCTCCCGGCACCAGACCATCGACAGGAGCGCACGTTCACCTGTCGCATACTTCTGTTCTGCCGAACTGCGTTTCCTCGACACATAGAAACATGGATGGAGTGGTTTCCTCGTAACATTGCAGCAACCATCCCCCCATGTAGTACCTCGAGGCATCGGATTGAAGTATGAATGGAATACATATATTCGGTAATAACAAAAGAGGTGCATTACTAAATAGTTTCTTAATTGTTACCAAAGCGCTTTCGCAATCTTTGTCCCAACGTACCTTATTAGGACTACCTTTGGTCAACAGTGCGGACAAAGGTGTAGATAGTTGTGCGAGATGCGGGATGAACTTATGGTAATAGTTTATCAGGCCTAAAAGGCTTCTAATTTGTTTCTTAGTTGAAGGGGTAGAAATCTCTAGAATTCTTTTGACTGTATTGTCGTCAGGATACAGTTTGTGGTTACCTATGCGGTGACCAAGAAAAGAAATTTCCTGACAACCTATTTGGACCTTTGAAGGTCGCACAGTCAAACCATGCATACGTAACGTATGTAGAAGGGAAGTTAAACCATCAATATGGTCTTCCCACGAGTCATGAAATAGGCAGATGTCATCGATGTACGTGATGACATCTTTACGATCGCCAAGAAGGCGGCGCATCATGCGCACAAACGTCGCTGGCGCATTCACCAACCCAAAACACATATAATTCCATTCCTTTATCTCGTTGTGCCATTCTTTCCTTCTCAAATTCTCTGTCTTTTTCTTGTTGAGCCATTTTATCCCTCTCGAATTCTCTGTCTTTTTCTTGTTGAGCTAATTCTTTATCTTTCTGCTCTCTGTCTTTCTCTTGTTGAGCTAATTCTTTATCACGTTGAGCTATAGTCAATCGTTCTAATTCCAATTTCATGGATATTTCTTTTTCCTTCAATTCCCTCTCTTGGGTTAATTCAAACCTCCTAAGCTCATCAGCTCGTTTAGTCATTTCGCGCTGTTCCATTCTTTCCAGACGCGATAAATTTTCATCATATTTCGTATCTGCAATACTGTGTAGATCCGCCCCTGATTTTCCATAACTTTTTCCAATATCAATGAATTCCTGTAGTGTAGACATGATAATAGGTTTCTGAGTACCTTCATTAGTCTATAATATACACTAGGTTTATAGAACTCACTATAATATGTACATGAATATATTAATCAATAACAAACAAGTTCGGAGAACATGTGACAAAGACAGTGAAAACAATCAAATGAGTTACATTGAAATGATTTTTCAAATATACGACAACACTTTACACTTATAAAGTAAATTAAAGGAGGACTTATATCAGTAATTAGTAAAAGAAAGAAAAGAATTTACATCACAAAAATATAACAAGACAAGTCTGTCTTAAACGAACGTGTAGACAAAGAAATTTTAGACCACACCACGACAACAATTGTCAACAGTACTGAAATTAGGTTACGTAAATAAAGAGGACGTAATTTCAATTGTCGAGACTGCTAAGTACACAAAATATGGTTATATTGCGAAACTGAAGAAACATTTATATCCCATGACTCCAAAGAAAAAAATATAATCAGTCAGATCCTCAGTCAGCGAATATAAGCATGCAAATCTAATAGAAGTTAACATTCACTGAAGCTTTCCTGGGAAAATTCCAGTCAATATTAAACACGACGACGAATATAAAAATATACGAATAAACATGAATGGGGAAACACAGATGATGAGTAGAAAAGTAAGTAAAGTGACGATGAACTGTAGACCAAAGCTAATGCAGGGACAATATGATAATGTTCAAGCGCCTAAGCACAATCAAGAACTTATCTGTTTAGCTGTCCCTCTGAGAAATACATGAGTGCATGTAATTCTAATCCTAATTCCGAACCGTGTCTTCAACAGCTGTAGTCCATTGATTGTAGACCTTGACCTTCGCAGTAGGGAACCGTTTGAAAGTATTGTTTCGGTCTTCGAACGTAGTTTCTTCAATCGATCTGCGTCTCAGCCTCAGATGAATCTGATGAAGAGATACATTCTTCACTGGTTCAGGTTCTCGAGTGGAAGATTACCGTTCTATCTGCTTGAATCAGTCTCTTGTGGTGGAAGAAAAATTCGGATTCTCTCATTCAATGTTGTCTGCTAGCGGTGACGGCATCGATGTAGTGACGTCACTTTCTGTCATGCGCATTTCAGTTGCCAGTTAGGCTTGAATGAATGATTTTGCCTTCATAACGTTCATCCTCAGTTTGACTTTCTTCGATACTTGAAGGGGGGAATCCAGTATTCACGAAATCCAGACACTTTCTGACACCAGTATGTTACGGGCCTCGGGATCCCAGTATGTTCTGGGTGCTTCGATGACTTCTAGTATTTGAGGATGACCAAGTTATTATATGCGTATTCAGTTTATAGAGTCAAAGTCCCTCGGGTTCTTATCACTTTTGTAGGATTCCGTAATACTGTTTGTTGGTATCGATAATGTCTGCTTAACCCTTGTGATACATTATATGCTGAACATGTTTCATATTAAATATTCGACCCTTGACTGACCTGTATTAGTCTCTTGTCTTATTGATTATATTGGCAGTGTGAGATGCAGCGTGTTAAGACATTAATCATCACTGGTCATGATCAGTTGTAGATGAACAGCATGTAACTCAACTCCGAATACGACAGTTGATAAGACCGTGATTTTGACGTGACTCAAAATTATATAATTAGTAATTTCATTTTTTTTTTTTTTGACCATGAGCAATGAGGGACTCACCAACTACATGGGAACAAAAGGCACATCACATTCATGTACGATCTGTAAGAGTTGTCATTATTTCATAAACCACCTGTTCCCAATCTCTATCTAGAGTTCTGGTTCGAGGTCAGTTACTTTTAACGGACAATGTCCTTCGGCATACATCCAGAGGCTAACTCGACTTAACTATCCTGCTAGTTCTGCAATACACTTATTTCGCTAGGCTTACGTCTACTGCTAGTCGTCTAAATCCGTTACACTAGGCTTACGCTTGCCGCTAGCTGTACAATATCCATCTATACTAGTCTTACACTATTGCTAGTACCATAATGTTCATTTGGCATACCACGCCAGGCTAATCTGCCATAATTATGCAAACTGCGTTATTCATACGACGACTTACGTTTGGTTCAAGAAATACACTGCTCAATTGGCTTCCCAGCCACACAATTAATAAGTGGATATACCACACGATATAAGTGGCAATGGCCACACTTGCCATACGCTGCCGTTGGGGCCGAAGCCCACACGTCGAATGACGTTACAAAGACATACGCGTCATGCATAGTGATATGCATACTACGTCGTTAATATATATTCAATTGCGATGTTCCATGGTGCAGCAATCTGAGTTGGCCAAACTCAAATGCTTGCACACATGCAACAATCATCGACATCGGTCGCGGAGATATAATCATTTGAGGAATGCGCCATGCTGCAGACATGAAGCAATCCTCAACAATGACAACTGACCCTGACAAACAAAAAAACTAGCAGGAACTGCTTGGGGCATAGACCATCAAATTCTGATGCTGTCTTATAAGGAAATATCAGATGTGCACTGGAATATGGAATCTCAACCTGGGCAAGTGCTTCAAAATGTTTGAAGGAACAGCTAGAATACAAAACCAGGCTGAGAGAATCTTTACAGCAACAATGAAATCAAACCCAATAAATGGAATGAACATAACAAAACTGCAATCCATGAACAACTGACTGCAGAGTACTGTGATAAAGAAAAAAAATTGAAAAGCTCACAAACTACCAAATGAATGACAGACTATGGTAGACCTCAAAGAAGCTGCTTTGTACAGAAAACTAAAGAACTCACCCCCATCATAACAGGCCTTGCAAAGATACAGGCAGAGCCCATAACAATAATCAGTACATTCACACCTTGGGTGAGAACAAGATTCTCAGAGCCTGATTCACAACATACCACAAGTGATGAAGAAAGGCAGCTAAACAGATGCAGATATAGAATGCACTGAAAAGATATACCCAACCACAGAAATGACACATATATATAAAGATGGATCAACAACAACAGCTACACAAAAATGGAGAAGTATAAACACAAAACTAAACAATGGACAGGAAATCCATTGCTTCAGTGGTCACTGGAAACAATTTTAACAACTTCAAAGCTGAGGCAGAGGTACCAAAAACAGTTGCAATTACCACCGCAGAAAACAGATATAATGATAAAGCCACATAGTGTTCCTCAACTGACTCCTTATGACTCATAACTGTCCAAATAAACCACTACAAGATAACATGAAATGAGATGATAGATATAGTTGCCAAAAGAGGTGGAAGCAAATTTCAAACTGAGGACAGGTCATTATATGAAGAGATAATATCAGTAAGACAAAATCCCTTAAAAGAAAAATGGCACGGAGAACATCAGATATAACAGAAACATACTACAACATGTCAAGAAAAGATCTACTGATAGTTTCTGGACCAAGAACTGGCCACTGCAGACTCAAATACCATCCGAGACATGTGCCTATATAGCTACATGAGAGTGGACGATAACGACAAAGAAGGGAGCATAGTGACCCTTCAAGTGGTATTTCAGTGAACCCAATCTCCAAAATTATGTCACAATTAATATATAAACTATCTAAAGTAGTGAATGGAAGTCATGTAACATTGATAAAGATGCTTAAAAGCTGCCTACTCAGATATTGCATTATATCAAAATTACGGCCCCCTTAAGGCAAAGCTTGCAAACTCCTAAGAAAGTCCATGGATTTCGAGGTGTGAAACACCACAGTAGTACTATTTAAATGCCTAGTTTTCAAAACTGCTAGTGATTCTGAACACCTTTTAACACTGAATACTTTAAGGCAGTTCAATACATTACCGATTTTGTGGGACTAGCAGAAATGGACATGAGAGAGGATGCATCAGTTGTATGTACAACCAGCGTGCTGCAGGTACAATTAACATTCATACTCTCTGACATTTGCTGAGGGAGACTGAGCACCTATGGGTTTGCCCGGAGTGCAGTGAGGTCGATTCTGATTAACAATAACAATAACCAATTTTGTTATGATGCATCACATGTTCACCAAGTTATATGCCGAGCTCTACCGAGATATTTAGCTGTCCTGTTTTTCATTACATAACTCTAGCAACTTTTTTTGTTTTTGAAATGCTGCATATTGCTGTGGCTCACATGCATACATTTACACATATTTATAGATGAAAACCCAAAAAGTTGCTATGTCTGCCATGTTCAATGATGTGCGTCTATTGTGCTCTCCATTAAAGTTAAGATGGAGGTCTAGAAGGATGGGTGGGTTTCCAAACCAATCAGAATCTCCTTAAAACTATGGCCAATCACTCATGGCTAGGCACTGTTTCCAAGGCTTCACCGGTGGAACGCGTGTGGTTGACGTTCTGTTGGAAAAAAAATTTCATAATTAATATTTAACTTTGCCCACTTTACCTTTTACTTCAATTAACAAGAAGGTAATACACAGAGACTACAACAGCAAAAACCATAATTCTTAGAAACCAGAAAGGTCTTACAGTATACCTTCAAAATTATTGTAAGATGTGTAATTAAAGATTTCTTTTGCAGGACCTGTTCATGTTGTTGATATTTTTTGGTTCTAAATTTCTTCAGGATGGAGGAGCCAGCCACATGACAAAACCTCCCTAGTTGCCTTCTATCCAGAGGTATAGATAACATTACAGAAATCATACATGCCTGGTAGGTTAAAGAGTGCCTACCATTTCCCTATTTTTGTCTATAATTTACTGCTCACAGGCATGGGGTTTCCCTCTTTGTGTATTTCTGTGTTCAGACATGAATTAGTTAAACCAACCAATGATATTCTTTATTATTCACATTCTTTTACAATCTACCAGACACAGCACAGATTATATAACAAAAATACCAGTCTGCAAGGTCTTTTATATTTGGACATGCACCCTAATGTGACAGTGTGAAAAGTGTGTCTGGTCTACCGTGGAATCCTGCGTCACAGCAACCACACTCATGTGACAGTGTATGAATGTGGTCTACTGTGGAATCCTGCATCACGGTAACCACTCAAGTGACAGGCTGGGGTGTTGTATGACTGAGTCTGTATATGTCGTGTCACATTTATTTTCAGATTTTACAAAATCTGTTTCAGAATCGGCCTCTCGCCAAATCCTGGGCTGTAAATGTGTAAACAGTTAAGTGAAAATATTTTGATGTTTTGATTCGGATTGCTCAACTTTCAGTTTTTTTGTTGTTGCTTATCTTCTAATCTTTTTTTAAATTTTTTTTATTGTAAGAATATCTGCACTTGCAATTAGCCTTTCAACCTTAAACAAGGATCATCATGGTGGGTTTAAATCAGTATAAATTCTACCAAGCATTTTTCATCACTGAATGTCGAAGAGATAGGTTTGAGAAAACATAAACCAACTGCTATGACTGCAGCATCATATACACAACACTGTTGAACGTTGCAAGACAAACACCGTTGAACAGAAAGCAAGTCACAACCGCTGTAATGTTTTGTTTTTTTCTCTTGCTCGAGCACAGAATCTCTTTTCTTTTTATTTCATTTATTTTCTTTATTTCTGCCAAAAGTCAGAACAACTGAATGGTTAAGTGAGAGGTGCTTGGCGTCATTAAGTCTCGTGAAACAAAATTTGCTTAGTCCTAACTTCTATGGCTCATCGAATACACAAGAGCTAGTAAGTTGCTTACATATACATGTAGGATATGTGATGATGGTAGTTGCTGCATAAGTGAGATCATTTTCCTCGTTGATACTTATCACCTTCTAAAAATGAAAATGTCGTCAAAATTAATGCAAGCTAATTCAGTTTTTCCTCAGTAGAGTTCAGATTTTGGGAATACAATCCATTTCTCGTGAGTCGCCTAGTCCTATGTTGCCTAGCTTTCATACCTACTCAAAACGAAGGCTAAGTTTTCTTTTTTTCTTTATGAGAGGTACTTACGCGGCACCAAAATCAAATATTGCCAAATATATAACAATATTCATCTAGTACAATAGTTTGGGCCAAATTGATGAATCAAGCTCAGTTTTGTTCTTTTGACGCCATCATTGATTAAAGGGGAAGGTGAACCTGGTGGTCTTTTGTTTTAACAGCAAGTGTCACATCGGCCAGCGTGGGTTACTAGGACCTCTCTTGGAAACATGAACCCACGTCATTTCAACTAGTCATCTAATCGTATTTTATTTTTTGCAACTATGGAGACCACTAATGCACTAATTTTACTTCAGGAAATTTTGTCTTATGTTTATAATTATGACGTTATTAGGAATTCATAGCTAGATCTAATATGTGTCACTGTGACACTAATATAACTGAGGGACCCTGTGTCTAGATTGAATGGGGCACACCTCACCAAGACAAAGCAAAATGTATCCCCCCCCCCCCCCTCCCCCGTAAAAAAAATAGATACAGTATTATGGACTCTATTTTTTGTTGTTGTTGTATTATGGGGGTGATTAAGTCTGTGTCACCTTCATAATAAGTGTATTTAATTCTGTAGGTTCCAAAGGGTGCCATAGCCGGGAGTTGTAGTGAGGATAAGCTCTCACTGCAGATAAACGCTTCTATGACACTCGCCTCAAATAGCCTCTGACAACCAAGCCCAGCTCCTGGCCTTCATGTGTGGCTCAATTTGAGCCCAGCGGAACTGTTTCCACTGACAAGAGAAGGGGCGAAGGCAAGTCACTGGTGCCTTAAAACCAGCAGCTTCAGGCAGATATACAACCACAGACAAAAGGCATCCCCTTCATGGGAACGTAGCTCACATCACAGGAGCAAGAATAAAGAGCTGGGATGTCGTGGATGGTGCAGGCAGAGGCAACTATTAGACAGGTGACCACAGTTGAAAATAAATATAGGGAGTAAGTCAGGTGAGAACTGGACGAACTACCAGCAAGTCATCATCAGCCGTGGTAGAGAGTGCAGAACTTGGGCCAATTGGAGGGCAGAGCTGGAAATTGATTAGCTGATAAATGATCATGCTGGGGATGATGACGCCATTATGTACACTGATGGGTCTGTAATCCATGGTGAGAAATCAGGGTGGGACTGCTCTGCTAGAGTAAAGGGCAGAATAGTCACTGAATGTAGCGGGGCTTGCATGAAAACAACCTCCAGTATGAGAATGGAGATTGAAGCAGCTACTGCAGCCTTAAGGTGGCTGTCTGATACTTTCTTAACAAGGGCAGCTACTGTATCAGGCTTCAGAAGTCCAGAGTGGATGGCTCTGGTATGATGGAAAACCTCCATAGAAGTATCAAATCTTCAGGAACTGGTGTGGATCTACTGTCCTGGTCATGCAGGGGTACACAGCAATGAAAGAGCTGACAGAATATGGATAACGGAGAAATACTGAAGGCAATTAATGATAACCTATTAGAGAATGACACTGCAACCGATAATCATCAAGGCTAAGACTGCTGGAGTTTGGCATCAAAAATAAAACCAGCAGGGATGGACTTATGAGAGGACGCATCTGGCATGTATGCAACCAGTGCGCCACAGGAACAATTAGCATTCATATCCTTCAACATTTGCTGAGGGAGACTGAATACCTATGGGTTTGCCTAGAATGCAATGATGTCGATTCTGATCAACAATAACAACATGTATTACTAGAAGTTCACTAGACCTTCACTGGTCCTGCCCTACCCTCACTAATCATGACACTTTAATTTATGTTCTTCTTATGAAATGCAAACTTATGTGCTTCATATGAACTCCCTGCCTGAGAAAGTGTGAAAGGTGTGATCATTAGATTTCATGAATCATCAGTAACTTAAACTGGTTTGACCAAAGCTGGTTTCTAAAATTAGATACTAACCTCAGGCCTGTCTCTATGGGTGTTGACTGCTGGGATATCAAGAGCAACAAACTCCACTCTACAACCATAAGCCACCGGGGTCAGCTTGATCACTGTATGGAGTGGTACTTTCAAGTAGGGAAGGTTCCCTAGGAAGATAACAGACCAATGCACCAATTTTAGACATACCAGTTTGTGTACTGTCATCACACAACAAAACAAACCAGTCAACATCAATTTTTAGCTCAGCTGAAAGCTCTTCAATCAATCAATCAATACCCTTTAGCTCCCAGAGGAGCATAGGTCTTCAACAAACACATGCCAAGACTTCCTGTCCTGTGCCATCTGCTCAAGTTCTTTCCATGTTTTCCTCATCATTTTCACCTTTGTATCCAGTTCTCTTCTCCATGTGTTTTTTGGTCTACCTTTGCCTCTCTTTCCCTGTAGGCTCCAGAACAAGGATTGCCTTGCAATGCTATCAACAGGTTTCCTCAATGTGTGTCCTATCCATCGCCAGCGTCTTCAAAGGAGCTCTTGGTTGGATTGAATGTTATTTTTCTGTTGAAATGCCTAATCACCATCAACCTTTTCCATTGCGTTACTTATGGAGCATGGAGACACAACTGTATCTGGTCTTCTTGCAGGAAGCTTACACCAAGTATTCACTTGCTCTTGCCTTGACGATTTCTCTAGGAATTTGTTTTACATGATGAGGTTGCCAGCGTCATCTTCTCATCTCTCATTCTACTGCCAGCGTCATCTTCTCATCTTTCATTCCACTGCCAGCACCATCTTCTCATCTCTCATTCCACTGTCAGTGCCATCTTCTCATCTCTCATTCCACTGGCAGCGTCATCTTCTCATATCTCATTTCACTGCCAGCATTGTCTTCTCATCTCTCATTCCACTGCCAGCGCCATCTTCTCATCTCTCATTCCACTGCCAGCATCATCTTCTCATCTCTCATTCCACTGCCAGTGCCATCTTCTCATCTCTCATTCCACTGCCAGCACAATCTTCTCATCTTTCATTCCACTGTCAGTGCCATCTTCTCATCTCTCTTTCCACTGCCAGTGCCATCTTCTCATCTCTCATTCCACTGCCAGTGCCATCTTCTCATCTCTCATTCCACTGGTAGCATCATCTTCTCATCTCATTTCACTGCCAGCATTGTCTTCTCATCTCTCATTCCACTGCAAGTGCCATCTTCTCATCTCTCATTCCACTGCCAGTGCCATCTTCTCATATCTCATTCCACTGCCAGCACCATCTCCTCATCTCTCATTCCACTGCCAGCACCATCTTCTCATCTCTCATTCCACTGTCAGCACCATCTTCTCATCTCTCATTCCACTGCCAGTGCAATCTTCTCATCTCTCATTCCACTGCGAGCACCATCTTCTCATCTCTCATTCCACTGCCAGTGCCATCTTCTCATCTCTCATTCCATTGCCAGCATCATCTTCTCATCTCTCATTCCACTGACAGTGCCATCTTCTCATCTCTCATTCCACTGGGGGCCATCTTCTCATCTCTCATTCCACTGCCAGCGTCATCATCTCATCTCTCATTCCACTGCCAGCGCCATCTTCTCATCTCTCATTCCACTGCCAGCACCATCTTCTCATCTCTCATTCCACTGCCAGTGCCATCTTCTCATCTTTCATTCCACTGCCAGCGCCATCTTCTCATCTCTCATTCCACTGGCAGCATCATCTTCTCATATCTCATTTCACTGCCAGCATTGTCTCATCTCTCATTCCACTGCCAGCGCTATCTTCTCATCTCTCATTCCACTGCCAGGGCCATCTTCTCATTCCCCTGCCAGTGCCATTTTCTCATCTCTCATTCCACCGCCAGCGCCATCTTCTCATCTCTCATTCCACTGGCAGCGTTGTCATCTCATATCACTGCCAGCATTGTCTTATCTTTCATTCCACTGCCAGCACCATCTTCTCATCTCTCATTCTACTGCCAGCACCATCTTCTCATCTCTCATTCCACTGCCAGCACCATCTTCTCATCTCTCATTCCACTGCCAGTGCCATCTTCTCATCTCTCATTCCACTGGCAGCATCATTATCTCATATCACATTTCACTGCCAGCGTTGTCTTATCTCTCATTCTACTGCCAGCGCCATCTTCTCATCTCTCATTCCACTGCCAGCCCCATCTTCTCATCTCTCATTCCACTGCCAGCGCCATCTTCTCATCTCTCATTTTACTGCCAGCACCATCTTCTCATCTCTCATTCCACTGCCAGCACCATATTCTCATCTCTCATTCCACTGGCAGCGTCATCTTCTCATATCTCATTTCACTGCCAGCATTGTCTTATCTCTCATTACACTGCCAGCGCCATCTTCTCATCTCTCATTCCACTGGCAGCGTCATCTTCTCATATCTCATTTCACTGCCAGTGCCATCTTCTCATTCCACTGTCAGTGCCATCTTCTCATCTCTCATTCCACTGTCAGTGCCATCTTCTCATCTCTCATTCCACTGCCAGTGCCATCTTCTCATTCCACTGTCAGTGCCATCTTCTCATATCTCATTTCACTGCCAGTGCCATCTTCTCATCTCTCATTCCAATGGCAGCATCATCTTCTCATCTCTCATTCCACTGCCAGCACCATCTTCTCATCTTTCATTCCACTGCCAGCGCTATCTTCTCATCTCTCATTCTACTGGCAGCATCATCTTCTCATATCTCATTTCACTGCCAGCATTGTCTTCTCATCTCTCATTCCACAGCCAGCGTCATCTTCTCATATCTCATTCCACTGGCAGCATCATCTTCTCATATCTCATTTCACTGCCAGTAACATCTTCTCATCTCTCATTCCACTGTCAGCGCCATCTTCTCATTTCTCATTCCACTGCCAGCGTCATCTTCTCATTCCACTGCCAGCGCCATCTTCTCATATCTCATTTCACTGGCAGCATCATCTTCTCACCTCTCATTTCACTGCCAGCATTGTCTTCTCATCTCTCATTCTACTGCCAATACCATCTTCTCATCTCTCATTCCACAGCCAGCATCATCATCTCATCTCTCATTCTTCTGCCAGTGTCATCTTCTCATCTTTCATCCTGCTGGCACTTGTCTGATTCTTGTCATCAGTTACACACTGGTGACGTTGTCATATAATTAATCCTCCTAAACTATGCAAGCACCCACTTATGAAGGTCTGGTACTTCTTACTGGTTGTTTTTGTTGTTCTCCATGTTTCAGAACCGTAACATCTTACTTTATAAGAAAACTAATAACTGGGTTATTGATAGATGGGTACAGAATGCTTTCAATACCAGAAAGAACTTGTAACATTATTAATAAACCTGCCAAGATATATATGTTAGTTTGTGTGTGCATGAATATATGTGTACGGATGCTTATTTATGCCATTTCAGAATAACAGTGGTTCAGATAAAAAGAGAAAGATAATTTACATAACTTTAAAAAAAAATACTTTTTTTTACAAAAAATAAACAAACACATTTTCTAGGGAAATAAAATGGGAAAATTCTGCACAAATCGAGCACATAGGGAATGTTTTTAAGAGTTGCCTTGCCTCACAGTGAATCCTTACCGCATAGGTACATGGGAACCTCGCTGTGACGTATAATGGAAATAAAGCCTACAGTATCCGACAGCCTTTCGTGACCTCATGGCATTCTAAGATTTGTTAGCAAAGTCTAGCATTTGACAGACTGCATTACTCATTTTTAATCCACGCCTCTTTTCCCCGAGATGTAAACAAACAGACATATTACCAACTTCCGCGACCTGTCAGTCTAAACAGGGAACGAACGTGGTGTTGTTTACCAGAGTTTCCCACACAAGCTGATCTGTCAATCATCAGATAGCAGACAGATGCACGTGGAAACAACGGACCTCTTTTTGAAGTAGTCGCACGAGCGAAAACTAATTCCCGAGAATCCTTTGATGTTCGTACATACAGGGAGAGATAACGCTTTGATCTCGAGGAGTGGGGAAAACCTCGGAAGGAAGCTTGTTACACGGTAAGCCTCTGTTGTTGGTTAGCAACGCCAAACAGAACGACCGTGGAAACCTTTATCTGGGGGAAACGTAGTTCCCTTATTTCTGCTATGCAAAAGAGTGTGAAAATTAACATCCTCTAGAGATCATAATTACATGATGTATATAAACTGTGTCTCCTCAAAATCGGTTATCAGTTGTCGCTCAAAATTTTTTGGAGAGTCTAAACACGTTATCTAGAACCATTGTGAATAGATGTGTTAATAGTTTCTTAGGGATTTTCATTTCTGGTTTATGGTAATAGAAATTAGCATTTACATGATTTAATGTACTAAGTTTAATCATCTTAAATTTACTGTGATTTTCTAGGAGTTAGAACCAGTGGAAAATAACGCGTAGCTATTGGTGTACCAGTTGTGCAGTTTAATGATAATATTACCGCCGCTTATCACACAGAAAGATACGGTTTAGCTACTGAATTAAAATGCTAGGTGACTGATAGTGGACCATAGAATTCACGTTATAATGCATTTCGTGTAATTTTAGTAAGTGACTGTTGTTTAAATACCATACAACGACCCACCGACGCCGACCCTCTAATAGCTACTTAGCGACAGGCGATATTTCTTAAAGTGCGCGTATGGATAATTAAATAATAACTGACATTGTGCGTTGATTGTTAGCGCGCGCAGAAGGAGCGGGGAGGGCACATACCTTCACCCGAACTAGACCCGCTAAGCGATAGCAATAGGATAGGCTAGAGACACCGGGTGCCTTTTAAACTTTAATCAGGACTGACGGAGAGGATGAGAGATCGTCTCGTCCCCTTCCATGTGTATATATCTTCTTCTTCGATCCTTAAAAACCGACCGTCAAAGCAGTCAGTGGCCATCACGCCTAGTGGCGTCTTGTAGAGCAACAACAAATTGATTCCACTTTGCACGGTCGGTGGCCATCCTTCGTACAGTGCCCCAACTCTGGTTCATTCTTTGCATCTCAGCCTCCACAGTCCTCCGCCAAGTTGTTTTTGGTCGGCCTCTCTTTCGCTTTCCTTCAGGGGTCCAAAGCAAAGCTGTTCTTGTGATGGCATCGGGGTCTCTTCTGAGGACATGACCAACCCAGCTCCAGCGTCTGCCAGCTATGATGGTGTGCATGTCCTCTTGCTTGCTACGAGTAAGCAGATCTTGGTTGGTGATGGTATTCGGCCAAAAGATGCGGTGAATTTTTCTTAGGCATGTTGTGTGAAAAGAGGACAATTTTGACATTTCCTTCTCTGTAACTCTCCAGCATTCCGCACCATAGAGAAGCACAGAAAGCACACAGCTCTGATATAATCTTAATTTTGTGATTGTGCTGTATTGGGAGGACTTCCAGATGTTGTTTAGGCTAAAGAAGGCTGTTCTTGCCTTATTCATTCTGATGTTGATGTCTTTGCCTGCCCCACCGTCTGGTGTTACTATGCTTCCTAGGTATGTGAAGGTATCTGTCTGTACCAGTTGCTGATTCCTTACTGATATGGGCTCAGGGTTGCTCACATTGAGCATCATGACCTCAGACTTCTTTAAATTGATGTTCAAGCCCACCTGCTGGCTAAATTTATTAAGTCTATCCGTTTTTTCCTGGATGTGTTGATGTGAATGTGCCAGCAGTGCAATGTCATCTGCATATTCCAGATCTTCCAATGTAGAAAATGTAGTCCATCTTATTCCTCTTGGACTGCCCTCTGTTGTCTGGCGCATCACCCAGTCTATGACTGTTAAAAAAGAGTGGTTGATAAGGGGCATCCCTGTCGTACTCCTGTCTTCACCTCGAAGGTTAGGTTGCTCTGCCCAACACTACACGTAAAGTTGGCATAGAGGCTTTTTATGATTGACACTATGCAGCTTGGAATTCCATAAGCCCTCAGTATTTTCCATAAACTGTCCCTATGTATGCTGTCAAAAGCCTTTTCAAAATCAACAAAATTTATGTAAAGCTGTCTTTGCCATTCTGAGCACTGCTCTATAATGTTCCTGAGAGTGAATATATGGTCTACACATCTTCTGTTCTTTCTAAATCCTGCTTGTTCTTTCCTCAGTTTGTAGTCTACTGCCTTTGAAATTCTCTGTATAATTATCCTGCCTAGTATTTTGCTGGGAACTGAGAGAAGAGTGATTCCTCTCCAATTATTGCAGTCTGCAAGATCTCCCTTTTTTGGGCAATTTGACAATTATTCCTTTGTTCAACTCTGATGGTGTTGTCCCCGTTTTCCACACTTGTGCAAATAGTGGTTCTAATAGTTCTGCTGCTAGCTCAGGGTCTGTCTTAAATAGCTCTGCATTTAAGTTATCATGGCCCGGAGCTTTACCGTTCTTTAACCCTTTGATTGCTGTGATGATTTCTTCTTTTCGTGGAATGTCTGTATTTACATCTAGATCGTTTTCAGCCTCAGGAACATTCAATTGTGTCTCTGGTATTTCCTTGTTCAGAGTTTCTCTGAAGTGCTCTGCCCATCTTGTTTCCTGTCCCTCTGCTGTCTTGATGAGATTTCCTTGCTTATCTCTTACTAATGTAATATTGTTTGCACCTTGTTTTCCGCTGATGAATTTAGTTATTTTGTATACTGTGCTTTGTTCATTTCTCAGTGCTGCCTCTTCTGCCTGTTTTGCAAGATCGTCTAGGAAATTCCTTTTGTTGGCTCGGGTTTGGCGTTTAACTTCCCTGTCCAGCTGGCTGTACTGTTCGCTATATAGTTGCTTTAACCTGGGGGACTTCGCTTCTGTTTTCTTTCTTTTCATTTCCTTTCTCATCTTTATGGTGTTTAGTGTTTCTGGTGTTATCCAGTCTTGCTTCTTCCTTTCCTGGAATCCTAAGCATGATTTGCTACTTTCCATATATATTGTTGAAATGGTATTGAAATTCTGGTCTATATCATCAGTCAATGTCTTTTCCTGGCTTTTGGCAAATTGATATCGTTTCTTAATGTCGGCCGCAAAAGCTTTTCTGGTAAGGGGGTCCTTCAATTTGCTGATGTCAAACCTTTTCTGTGTAGTTACAGTTGGTCCAGCCCTTCTTAGTTTCACTTACAGTTTTGCTACTACTAAATTGTGATCACTTCCCACATCTGCACCTCTTCTTACCTTCACATCTTGTAATGCATGTCTCCATCTACCGTTAACCATGATGTGGTCTATCTGGTTTCTGTCCCGACCATTTGGTGATTCCCATGTTAACTTGTGAATTTCCTTATGTGGGAAAAGTGTTCCTCCAATGACCAGGTTGTTAATGCTACAGAAACTTATTAGCTTATCCCCATTTTCGTTTGCTGTTCCGCTGCCGCATTTCCCCATTGTTCTTTCATTATATGTATTGTGTGTACCAACTTTCGCATTGAGGTCTCCCATTACTATAACAAGATCATATCTAGGTGTGTCTTCCATTTCTTTCTGCAGTTGTTGATAGAATTCATCCTTGACCTCCTCATCGCTATCATTCGTTGGTGCGTAGCATTGTATTATTGTAGTGTTGGTGAATCTCCCTCTCAATCTCAATCGTATCAGTCTGTTGTTGATGGGTTTCCATTCCAGTAATGTCCTTTCTATCCTTTTCTGTAGAATAATGGCTATGCCTTCACTGTGCTGTCCATCCTCTCTTCCAGAGTAAAGTACTGATTCTCCTGTTGCTGTTTTAACTTTTCCTGCCCCTGTCCATCTGCTCTCACTTATCCCCAGGATGTGTAACCTATAGTTTCTCATTTCTGCCGTGACCTGTCTTAGTTTACCTGTCTCGTACATTGTCCTGACATTCCAAAATCCTATTCTTGTATCCTGTTTTGCGGTCAGGACATCCGTTTTCATGTCAGTGGCTTCCTTTCGGCTTTCACCACTGACAGTCATACGAGCCACAGACTCCGAATGTCCATCCTGCAGCAAAGTTTGTTCATTTGATGTTGTTTCCGTAACTTCATTATTTTTTTTACATAGGCAGGGGTGTCAGCCCTATGCTAAAACCCCCAACCTGGAGGACCAGGGTACCAGCTTTTGTCTGACCCCTACTGTTGCTGTCATTTTCGACGGAGTCATCTGTCAAGTTATTTGCTTATGTTTGTATCATAAGTATAATTGTGTCTTTACCTGCGATGTCAGGTTGATTAGGGGTTGTCTTCCCTTGTTTATTCATTCATTGTGTTTGACCTGTAGGGTCAGAGGTTGACAGTTCGGCGTAGGCCGATGGGAAGGTTTTTTTAAGCGGGAGTGAGATATACTTCCGGGAAGCCGGGAGGTCCTGTTTTTCTGAAGGGACCAAGAGTCCATTGTTTTTCGGGGAGAATCTTCGAAGTAACTGCTATGGCAGTTTTCCCCAGTGAATCTCTGTGCGTCGGGATGACGACAGAATTCCTTGTGATGTTCTGAGGATTCATTTGCCAGGTAATACCGACCTTTATGCATTATTACGCTTTTCGGTGGCAGAACATGTAAAGGATTACCTAGGGTGAACAGCAGCTCACTGATCCGCCATTTCAGAACTTATATATTTGTGCTCGAGGTAGCCATCCAAGACTGTTAGTCTTATATTGTCCAGAAATCCAGTGACGAAGATATATTGTGGGAGCCGCAGATTGGCGGAACTTCTATCTACAATAAGTATTACTGCAGGGTTGATGATAACCTATTTAACAGAAGTACACGGCCGACGTCAGAACGAGGCCTGTGCTTTCGGCTATTATACTACAGCCTGATATGTGCAATTGGCAGGGAGTGCCAAGTTGCACCTATGTGTCATAGTAACTAAGGCATCTGACGCGTTTAGTCAGAGACGCCAAGGGCGACGCTACGAACTGTCATTATTGAAGAACTTTGCTATTGACCATGCACGTCTATTCTGATGTTTACCTTTTTGAATGCCAAATGTATACCTATCGATGTCAGGTCAGCATGACCTTGTTACACTGACTGTTCCTGTTGATATTATGTGTGTTCCCGTCAATAAATGTCTTGAAACATGCCTGCAGTGTCAAAGCATCCTTGATTACTGCATGTGAGAGTATGGGTTGCAGGATCTACATCTATACGAGCCTAAACACATTCGCGCCTTCATTCGCACCCACACTCAATTCATCATACGCTCGCACTACACATCTAACAACATGTATACTGTCTTGGGCCAGTGATCACATCAACAAAGAAAAAAAGACAGTTACATTTCTGGTGGACCAGAAATGTAACTGTCTTTTTTTCTTTGTTGATGTGATCACTGGCCCAAGACAGTATACATGTTGTTAGATGTGTAGTGCGAGCGTATGATGAATTGAGTGTGGGTGCGAATGAAGGCGCGAATGTGTTTAGGCTCGTATAGATGTAGATCCTGCAACCCATACTCTCACATGCAGTAATCAAGGATGCTTTGACACTGCAGGCATGTTTCAAGACATTTATTGACGGGAACACACATAATATCAACAGGAACAGTCAGTGTAACAAGGTCATGCTGACCTGACATCGATAGGTATACATTTGGCATTCAAAAAGGTAAACATCAGAATAGACGTGCATGGTCAATAGCAAAGTTCTTCAATAATGACAGTTCGTAGCGTCGCCCTTGGCGTCTCTGACTAAACGCGTCAGATGCCTTAGTTACCTTGACACACAGGTGCAACTTGGCACTCCCTGCCAATTGCACATATCAGGCTGTAGTATAATAGCCGAAAGCACAGGCCTCGTTCTGACGTCGGCCGTGTACTTCTGTTAAATAGGTTATCATCAACCCTGCAGTAATACTTATTGTAGATAGAAGTTCCGCCAATCTGCGGCTCCCACAATATATATCTTCGTCACTGGATTTCTGGACAATATAAGACTAACAGTCTTGGATGGCTACCTCGAGCACAAATATATAAGTTCTGAAATGGCGGATCAGTGAGCTGCTGTTCACCCTAGGTAATCCTTTACATGTTCTGCCACCGAAAAGCGTAATAATGCATAAAGGTCGGTATTACCTGGCAAATGAATCCTCAGAACATCACAAGGAATTCTGTCGTCATCCCGACGCACAGAGATTCACTGGGGAAAACTGCCATAGCAGTTACTTCGAAGATTCTCCCCGAAAAACAATGGACTCTTGGTCCCTTCAGAAAAACAGGACCTCCCGGCTTCCCGGAAGTATATCTCACTCCCGCTTAAAAAACCTTCCCATCGGCCTACGCCGAACTGTCAACCTCTGACCCTACAGGTCAAACACAATGAATGAATAAACAAGGGAAGACAACCCCTAATCAACCTGACATCGCAGGTAAAGACACAATTATACTTATGATACAAACATAAGCAAATAACTTGACAGATGACTCCGTCGAAAATGACAGCAACATTACTACCACCCCCCTGTAAAAAAAAAAAATGCAATTTTTTGGGTACATTATAAACAAGAGGAACATACAAAGACAGTTACATTTCTGGTGGGCCAGTTACGTGGGCTCTTATGATACATTTCTTGTCGCCAATGTGGCCTAGAAACTTACATTTCTGATGGACCAGATCTGTGGGTTTAAAAAGAACAGAGCGAGCATTTGACATTATTGTTGACATTTATGGATCCAGAAATTTACATTCCTGGTTGGCTGTTACATGTATGATGTCTCCAGTTTTGTCGAGAAAGTTACAAGAAGGACAAGTACACATTACACTTCTGATCTGTGGGTCTAAGCTACACACGGGACAGCCGTAACACACAGCGCTAATTCTACACTTGCAAGTTTTGGCTACAACAGGACAGATATAGGTCATCAACGGTTGACCCAAATAAACAGTACGAGCATTTATATTATAATGCTACATAAAGCATAACAAGACATGTACTGAAGTTAACTACTAGGCATTTGCTACGTGGACCATAACTGCATAGAAGGCGGGTTCCTATTGTAAACAGTACTGCTGGTTGTTACACGTTTCATTCAACAACAGACTTTTCTAGGTCAGAGCATTCAAGCTACATTGTTGGAGGTCAAGTGTCTGTAAACAGTACGTGAAAATAGTAAACATTCTATGTGCAAGGCGTAATTTGAGAAGGTCATAGTAACTTTGGTTCGTGAATACCACTTTATGTTACAGTGGATTTGACGTTCAGTGCGCGTTTGACATTTCGTTTCTGTGTTCGCAAGGAGCAAGAAATTTATTTTAGTTTCAGCTGTGACTGAACTTGTTCTGCAACACATTGAAATTGATTGCTATATGTTTATGTTATTTCTACTGTTTTGTGTATTTTTCTGCGGGTTTTTCGGTTGGTGGGTCTTACGGTAAATATGCCACTTGATCGAGGCTTACTGTAAGCGGTCTGCAGGTGCAAATTTTCTTAATTTGGAAATTTGCTAGTGACAATTGGTCGCTATTGATGTTAGCTGTGATGTAATTGTACTTAACGTTGTTTTTGTAATATTTTGTCTGTTTTTCAGTTTTGATTGTCGATTTGTTTTGTTTGTATTCTGTAGGTCTCTCCTTTCTTGTGTATTTCTCTACACATTTTTGGTTAAAACAGTGTTGCCATTTGTATTGTTTTGTATTTTTGTCATTGTATTTTTTTTTTTGGTTGTACTACATTACTGTCATGCACAGTCTACATACACATACTTGGTCATGTTTTGATATTATTGATAAGGTAGACTCTTCATATAGAGTTTCTTAATAAAATATTATATAAGATATTTATACAAGTTCTTTGATAAAAGACTTGTTATCTACAAAGATTGAGACAAGGTGAAATACATATTCAAGTTCTTTATAAAAAAGACTTGTGCCCATAGTGAGTGGGATATAAGGGAATTTTTTTTTTTCCACAGGTACTCAGGTGATTTTTTTGGGTACATTATAAACAAGACTAAGAGTGTGAAAGAAAGTGAAGTGAGTATACAAGTCTATCATTTCAGACTTGTCTCCCATTAAAGTGGGATAATTTAATATATTTGCTTCTGCAAGTTACTGATCTCAGTAGACAAGATGTCTACATTGGACTACTTTATTACACAAGGGAGAGCCCTTGATAAGACTGGTAAACAGTTAGAACAGTGGGCTGTTGCTCAGTATGACAAAGCATTAGCTGCTGAAGAGAGAAGGGCTGCTGCAGAGGAAAAAAAAAAAATTATGGCTGAAGAGAAGAGATTAGAAAGAGAAGCAGCTGCTGAACAAAAAAGGCTAGACAGAGAAGCTGATATTGCTGCTGAACAAAAGAAATTGCAGATGCAGGTGGAGGAAAGGAGATTTGAAGCTGAACAAAAGAGATTAGACAAAGAAGCTGAACAAAAGAGATTAGACAAAGAAGCTGAACAAAAGAGATTAGACAAAGAAGCTGAACAAAAGAGATTAGACAAAAGAAGCTGAACAAAAGAGGATTAGACAAAGAAGCTGGAACAAAGAGATTAGACAAAGAGGCTGCTGCAGAGGAGAGGAAAGCTCAAGCTGAGGCTGAAATCAGAAAAATGGAACATGAGGAAAGAAAACAGAAGATGGAACTTGATGAAAAACTCGCAATTTTGGAGTTAGAGAAATTGAAATTGGCGAGTACGGGTGCTCAGCAAACAACTTCGAGTACGACAAGGGAGTTTGTTAGTAGGATTAAATTGCCTCATTTCAATCCTTTAAAGGATGACGTAGCAGATTATCTAGATAGATTCCAATTTTTGTGCGATACGCATAACATAAAAAAAGGAAAAAATATGTTGAACAACTGATGCCATTTTTTTACAGGTGACACAGTGACTACTCTTATGACAATAGACGAACATGAGAGGACTAATTATGATGTTGTCAGGGCAGCACTGCTAAAAAAAATATCAACTAAAACAAGAAGACTATCGTCTTCGTTTTAGGACAATGTTGCCAGAAAATGGAGTAGATTTCTCTGATTTTGTTACAAAGATACGTCGTACATTTACACGATGGGTTGAGTTGTCTCAGATTGAGAAAACATATGAAGGTCTAATGGACTTATTATTGCGAGATAAGGTTTTGTCATCTGTTAATGATTCTTTTCTTGCATTCCTTCATGAGCGTAAGCCTAAAAACTTAAAAGAAATGGAGGAATACTGTTGTCAGTATGCCACAGCACATCCCCATGCTACAGTTAGCAATTCTAAAGTGAAAGAAGGGTTGCCAGCTGCTTCGGCAACACCATATGGCCCTAATTTCAGAAAAAAATTTCAGGGTGCTCAACAAAATTGGAATAGGGGAAGTAATCAAAATTACACTCAGAAGCGGAGTAATCCAACACATGATGGTTCTTCGTCTATGCAGTGGAGACAAGATGGTAGTTCTCGTAATTTTAGTGGTAATAATTTGAGACACTTTCGCAAAGGTTATCCAAATAATAACTATTCAAATTTTCGAGGTAATCATTCTCGACGTCAAGATTATGACGATGGTGAATTTAGAAACCGGGATTCAAACCGGAATGATGAGTACAATAGACAATATGATCACAATTACAGGGGAAATGATAGTCGAAATAATTACAGGGGAAATGATAGTCAAAATAATTACAGGGGAAATGATAATCGAGGTAGACCTAGGTTTAACAAGAAAAGACCTTACCAACAGGCAAACTCTGCACAACAAGAGTTTGATGGAGCCTGTAATACAGCAAATGATAGTGGTAACTCTAGGGCTATCACTGGTTGTGCTTTCGATTTTGGGAGAGCAACTGAATGCCCCCAATGCTTAACATTGTTCGATTCATCGACTGTATCTACGCTAAGTTGTGGTCACCCTCTTCCTGCTCTACCTGCTACAGTTGCGCATGATGGGAGAGGATCTCTCATCTTAGATAAAGGTCTAATAAATGATAGGCTAGTCTCAGTACTTTTCGATTCGGGATGTACTACCGTCGGGGTTAAGAAGTCTCTGATAGATCCTTGCTGTGCCACTGGAAAAACAATCAAATGTGTTACATTTGGTGGTACTATGGAAAGCTATCCTACTGCTATTATTAGGATTGACACTCCTTTCTTCACAGGAGATGTCCATGCATGTCTTCTTCCTAATCCTATTGCGGATCTTATAATCGGTCGTATTCATGGGGTTAAAGAATGCACCCCGCAACAAATTTCTAGTTGGGAAGAAAAAAAACATTCAAACGGTCAATGCAGTGGTGACAAGAGCTCAAGCTCTTAATCCCCCAACTTCATCTGATAATAGTAATGAAGTTGATAGCCAAGACGAGCACTTGGTGATTTCCCATGACTCGTTTGTTAAACGTCAAGAAGAGGATCCTTCTTTGAAGAAATACTTCCTTCTTGCAAAGAAAGGGGATCCCAATCAAAATACGAATCACAAATCGTATATTACTATGAAGAATGGTATATTGGTACGAATGGTACAACACTCGGACAAGTCTATGCATTCGCAAATTCTTGTGCCTAAGTGTATGAGAGCCTTAATTCTTCGGCATGCACACGATTCTCAGTGTGCGGGACACATGGGTTTTTCCAGAACTAAAACTAGAGTCCTTGCGTCATTCTTTTGGCCATTCGTGAATAAAGACATCCGAATTTATTGCCGATCTTGCAAAATTTGTCAAGAGGTCAAGTCTAGGGGTCCGAGACATGCTGCTCCTATTCAGGCTGCAGATATTCCGATTCGGCCGTTTCAGAAAATGGCTATAGACATCATTGGTCCGTTCAAAATTAAGTCAGCCAGAGGACACCAATTTATCCTCACTTGCGTGGACATGTGCACGCGTTGGCCAGAGGCTATTCCTCTGAAGAGCATATCAACTGTCGATATCGCTGATGCTCTTTGGCTCGTATTTTCTCGTCTGGGATTCCCCGGAGAAATACTGTCGGATCACGGCACTCAGTTAATTTCGGACGTTATGTCTCAGGTAATGGCTACGCTAGACATTAAAAGGTCTCTCAGTAGTATTTATCATCCAATGTCCAATGGATTGGTAGAACGTCTTAACAGGACACTAAAGAACTTACTTGGCAAGATAACGGAGGATCATCCTGAAGATTGGGACAGGGTTTTACCTGCAGTCCTCTTTGCCTATAGAGAGGTTCCCAACGAGCATACAGGGTTTTCTCCTTTCGAACTTGTCTTTGGCGCGCAACCGCGCGGGCCAATGTCCTTGTTACACGATTTGATAACTTCCGATAATATTGACGATGATACACAATCGTCATATGAATATGTTATAGCTCTTAGAGAAAAGATTATCGAATCGTGCAGGTTAGCAACTTCATCTTCCGAATTTGCGAAAGAAAAAGCTAGGCGATTTGCTAATAAGAAAAGACGCCTACGTCAACTTTGTCCTGGAGACAAAGCATATGTCTTACTGCCCTCAAGAGAGAATAGACTTCTCATTTCTTGGAAGGGTCCATACACTATAGTCTCGAAAATTTCTGATGTCGACTATATTGTCGATGTGGATGGAAGGCATAAAACCTTCCATATAAATATGCTAACAGAGTTTATTGAACGTCCAGACTATTTACAGCCTATTTTCCAGGCGACGGACGACTCTCCAGTTCAACATGGTCACATCTCATCCCTGTCCGTTATACAGGATGAGGAAACTATTTTTTCTGACGTGAACTTACCTCTTCCTACGATTCCACTTACTTCAACGGAATCGTGGAGAGACGTTACAGTCTCTTCCAACTTGTCTTTTGAGGAACAGCGTCAAGTATCCTCTACGTTACAATCATATCAGGATGTCCTTACCGACATTCCTGGACACACAGATGTCATAGAACATGACATCATACTTACTGATCGTAATCCGATCAGAGTAAGACCATACCCAATACCTATTCATTTTCAAGCACAAGTCGAGAAAGAATTGGATGAAATGATTCAACTACAAATAATTGAACCATCCACTTCAGCTTATTCTTCGTCGATAGTTATTGTTCGAAAGAAAGACAATAACATACGTCTTTGCGTTGATTATCGCAAATTAAATCAAGTTACGAAGTTCGATGCTGAACCTATGCCGTTATTAGATGATCTACTTATTAGACTTTCTAAAGCTAAATTCTTTACTAAACTAGACTTGTCGAAAGGTTATTGGCAAGTCCCATTGACGGAACACGCCAAACCTCTCACTGCTTTTTCGACACCTAGGGGTCTGTTTCAATGGAATTTTATGCCTTTCGGGCTTATGAACGCCCCAGCGACTTTCGTGCGCATGATGCGTCGAATTCTATCAGATCGTGCAGATGTCATTGCATATTTAGACGACATCTGTCTTTTCAGCGATACTTGGGAAGAACACTATGTGGGTCTGAAGGAATTGCTATCTACTCTACGTGAGCATAGTTTGACTGCTAAACCCTCTAAAGCTTTTGTTGGGTTTAGTGAAATTTCCTTCCTAGGTCATCGAGTTGGTCATGGTCTGTTGAAGACAGAGGACCAAAACATTTCAAAGATATTAAATATCTCGGTTCCGAAGACAAAAAAGCAAGTGCGTAGTCTATTGGGATTGATACAATTCTATGGAAGATTCATTGAGAATCTGTCCTCCATTATGGCACCACTTTCAACGTTATTGAAAAAAGGTTCTCCTAATATGGTGCGTTGGTCCCAAGAATGCCAATCTTCATTGGATCAGGTTAAGAATTTGTTCTCATCTCATCCTATCTTAAGACTACCGACGATTGATAAGACTTTTGTCCTTCGTAGTGATGCCTCTTCCACTGGGATTGGAGCGGCACTAATGCAGGAATATTCAGGAACTCTGCATCCTGTAATGTATATTTCTAGGAAGCTGAATGCGGCAGAAAGGAATTACTCGGTTTTGGACCGTGAATTGTTGGCTATGGTTTGGTCCATTCTTAAGCTACAAAGGTTCCTTCTGGGCGCGCATTTCTTTATGGAAACCGACCAAAAAGCTCTTACGGCTATGCAAAGTAAGGATTTGAAGAGCTCGAGATCTACTCGTTATGCTATTGCTCTTCAGCCTTTCCATTTCACGGTGCGAGCTATCCGTGGTTCGGATAATGTGATGGCGGACATATTGTCTAGATGCCCACATGATTCCAGTTAAATCTTGTGTCCTAGTTTTTCCTGATATATTTTCAGACTTAGGTCTGTCCTTAATATCATAATATGTTGTAATACAAATGTATTTGGATGATGTTTAGATAATTTAACAAATTTCATTTTGTCCATCCATCAGTGATATGTTGCTAAAATAGCATTGACATTTGTATATTGCTATGATTATATTATTTAGTAATGTTTGATATATGATTGGTATTGCCAGCAACTTAGGTTTCTTGAATGGTATCCCTTAGTTTGTTTGGCTTAAAGGAAATATTTTCTCCTATGTTGGGAGATGATTTGTACCCTCTTCTATTGTACCTGATATTAGGTTCATTGTTTGCATGAGCACAGAAGTGATACTGGTGCTATCTTGCTCATGAACATATTAAAAAAAAAAAATTGCATTTTTTTTTTACAGGGGGGTGGTAGTAATGTTGCTGTCATTTTCGACGGAGTCATCTGTCAAGTTATTTGCTTATGTTTGTATCATAAGTATAATTGTGTCTTTACCTGCGATGTCAGGTTGATTAGGGGTTGTCTTCCCTTGTTTATTCATTCATTGTGTTTGACCTGTAGGGTCAGAGGTTGACAGTTCGGCGTAGGCCTATGGGAAGGTTTTTTAAGCGGGAGTGAGATATACTTCCGGGAAGCCGGGAGGTCCTGTTTTTCTGAAGGGACCAAGAGTCCATTGTTTTTCGGGGAGAATCTTCGAAGTAACTGCTATGGCAGTTTTCCCCAGTGAATCTCTGTGCGTCGGGATGACGACAGAATTCCTTGTGATGTTCTGAGGATTCATTTGCCAGGTAATACCGACCTTTATGCATTATTACGCTTTTCGGTGGCAGAACATGTAAAGGATTACCTAGGGTGAACAGCAGCTCACTGATCCGCCATTTCAGAACTTATATATTTGTGCTCGAGGTAGCCATCCAAGACTGTTAGTCTTATATTGTCCAGAAATCCAGTGACGAAGATATATTGTGGGAGCCGCAGATTGGCGGAACTTCTATCTACAATAAGTATTACTGCAGGGTTGATGATAACCTATTTAACAGAAGTACACGGCCGACGTCAGAACGAGGCCTGTGCTTTCGGCTATTATACTACAGCCTGATATGTGCAATTGGCAGGGAGTGCCAAGTTGCACCTATGTGTCATAGTAACTAAGGCATCTGACGCGTTTAGTCAGAGACGCCAAGGGCGACGCTACGAACTGTCATTATTGAAGAACTTTGCTATTGACCATGCACGTCTATTCTGATGTTTACCTTTTTGAATGCCAAATGTATACCTATCGATGTCAGGTCAGCATGACCCTGTTACACTGACTGTTCCTGTTGATATTATGTGTGTTCCCGTCAATAAATGTCTTGAAACATGCCTGCAGTGTCAAAGCATCCTTGATTACTGCATGTGAGAGTATGGGTTGCAGGATCTACATCTATACGAGCCTAAACACATTCGCGCCTTCATTCGCACCCACACTCAATTCATCATACGCTCGCACTACACATCTAACAACATGTATACTGTCTTGGGCCAGTGATCACATCAACAAAGAAAAAAAGACAGTTACACCTACCCACACAGACCAGTCCAGCTTGGTTGAACCTACCAGGAGTAAAACTCCCACTGGCATAGCTCTGGGGATTGTCAGGGTACGCAAGCTGCCATACCGCTACAAGGTATAGGTACCATTGATGGCAGATGTGTATATATGTAGAGATATAATAGTAGCATTTTTTCTTAATGTTTCTCTATTTCTCGCAGACCTGATCAAATGGCGACCAGCGGTTTATTTTGGTCCTTTTTCTTCATTTACTGAGTGATTGATGTAGTCTTATTCTTGGCTTACATGTCCCCAAGTTCATTTGTGAACAGGATTGGCCAGATGGACACAGAAACATTGTAAGAGTAAATTTTAACTGGACTTACAAATACCCAGATATATTTTTTGCAAATTTTATCAGCCCACTGGGGTGTGAAAGATATAACAGTTCTCCCGACTTTTGACAGTCATTTCCATCGGATTTATCCAGCAAGTTACGCTGTATCAAAATCGGCACTCACCACAGAGACAGCCGATAGGATTTACCACCATCTTCAATTAACAATAATTAACAGTTTTTTTTAAGCAATCAGATGTTTTCCTACTGTTTACTGTGAACACCAGATCCCAGAGAGTTTCTGCATTAACTATTCAAGGTGACATTTGTTTATCCAGGAAATCAACCACCAAATTAGGCGTTACACCTTATAAAATTTAATTACTGAAAGGAGGGACTGGAGCCAAATTTGGAAGATAAAAACACTGGGAACAAATATATATATATGCATGGATTATAGGTCCAAGAGATTTTTTTCACCAAGAATAGGGTAAGAAGCGTGATTGTGTGACCACGTATGACAGAGAGAGAGAGTGAAATATTTTCTTTGTTACAGGAAAAATCATATCATCTAAATTCTGTTTAAATATTGTTTACTTTATTGGATAACGTTTAGTAGGAACTTTGTTCTTTTCTTTACTGTCTATACTGTAACCTAATGCTAACCTTTAACCTTTGGGGTTATTAACTTGTTGGGTTCTTTTTTCTTCTCACGGAGGGGAGGGCACAGGTATTGTTTTATATATATATATATATATATATATATATATATATATCTATATATATATATATATATATACATATATAGATATATATATACATATATATATATAATATATATATATATGTGTGTGTGTAATTCTGATTTGGTTGATCTCTTTTTGATATTGGATGTTGTAAAGTTTAATGATAATAAACAGCAAAAGAACTAAACTTTGTGGGTTGGTCAGACCCATACCCAATTAACCATAGTTTTTTAACGTTTGTGTGTCTTGTTGTCACATAACTGTGTGTGAGTGTTTAGGTAAACTTATATTTCTAGATATAGGGAGGTGCAAGATTGTCTTATACTAAATTATAGTCGTATAGATAGACTGGACTAGAGCAACTACTCAGCCCAGAGACAGATCTTCTCCTTAAACTACCCACTCGTGAAAATCTATTTTCTTACACCTTTACTTCTCACGTAGTATTACCATCCCCTATACTCAGTCGGGACCTAAAATAACTTTAAAACCTATCTAAGCACGACACTCGCAATGAGTGAATTTGAAGTGTGAATAAGGTTACTAATGCAACAGATGCAAATATTTGCTCAATTATGTAGAAAAGTCATCATATATGTCCAAGTATGAAAATAAATCTTGAGAATATGTAAAGATAATATTAACTCAGGTAACAAAAGCCATCAGCAAGTAGCCTCCTTCAGTTTTAACTGACTATGGGAATGTCTCTTTAGGTGATAGCCTACAGTTACTTTGTTTCCCCTGGTGTTCCTTTTGACGTACTCTTTTCACTTCAGCTTGTTAAAACCATCAGACATGATAATACATTATAGAAACAACTTGTGAATTCAATTATAACTGACAATGGGAATGGCTCTTTAGGTGATAGCCCACAGCTACTTTGTTTCCCATGGTGTTCCTTTTGACGTACTTTTTTCACTTCAGCTTGTTAAAACCATCAGACATGATAATATATTATAGAAACAACTTGTGAATTGATGCAAGTTGGTTCTTGTATGTTCATCAACTCAACTGATTGTGCCATTAAAAATGCTTGAAGAAAGTTAACAAAATTTAACACTGATGTCAAGGACATGCCACAGGTATCCAGACTTCCTTTAACTACAGTTTAACAAAATAATTTTTATAGTTTTATTTACAGGAAAACTCAGTAATTTTAGCAGGATGACCAAAAATTACATAGACAATACCCACTTTGTGTTTTTAAATATATATACATATTTAAAGAGAGAGAGACACTTGCACACATAAATATCAGTTAAAAAATATTCTTCCCATTGTTAGATTTTTCTTGTTAATTTTACTGGAAAAAGAAAACAACAAACAAAATAAACTGTAACAAAATTAGAGTTCACAACACAAGAGTGAACATTGTAAACACCAGACTAGCTGACAAAAGAATAAATTAACTTTAAAACTACATGCTACAAACAGCAACATGGGTCTTATTTTTAATGTTATTAAAAAAAAAAAACTCTTCAGTCAAAATTCCTGCTATGATAGTTCCATTTCCCCAAAAGTCATAAAATACAGTTTTACACAGCACAGAGCAAACCAATACTATTTCTATACAAATGTCTGCACTGAATATTACATTGAAAGTAAGTTCAGGATTTCAAGACTGGATACAAACATCCAATATGGAAGGTAATTTAAAAGTCACTCCCTATTTTTAATATTTATATTACATGAAACAAATGCAAAACAAGGAGCAGTAACATTTGACTAGTAAGTTTTAATTTTTTCATTTCCCGAAACAAAATAAAATGAAATAAAATCTAAAATGGCCAATAAACCAACGTAATAGGAGACAGCAAAAACTGCTGTCTGCTATGAAGTCATTTATTGAGCACACCAGATCTTACATTGGGCTGTAATGTTAATGTGCCATAACATTTTTACATAATACATTGGCAGTTAATTCTCTTTATTAAGACGTTTGTTTCACATAAATTAATGGGACAGAAGTGAAGAAATAATAATTTTTTAAAAATAGTGACTTTTCAACCACCCTGCACTAGAGAGTGGTACAACATATTTGTACGAAAAGTGAAAACATGATCTGAAAATATAAAAAATTCCTTTAACTAGACAGATATGCATATTTTAAATTAGTGTCAAGAACCAGTCTATAATACATCAAATGCAATAAATGTGTTACAACTCAAAAAGAAGATAACAATACTCAACTTTCACAATGGGCATAGCTACACAGGAATCTAATCCAAATCAAGTTTTTAATCAAATATGTTGGACTTGATGCTAAAACACATCACAATGGCTGGAGACAACAGGATAAGAACAAGGTCCCACCTGAGCAGTGGAATTAGTTCCTTCATGCACCCACTACCCGAGAAGCGCAGCCGAACAACCATCACACTAGGGATATCCACATGGGGGCTTTTATCTACAAATAGTAACATAGCAACAAGAAGATTGCAAGGTCTCACTGCAATGCAACTGCCAAGACACAAAATGTTTCTGACTTGACTTAACACAATTGTTCAGGATAGGGGTTCCCATCCTGGGGTAAGCTTACCTCCATGGAGTACAAGAAGCTCTTCTAGGGGGTACAGGGAATATTTGGTAAACAGCTATGTTATCTTATTGAAATATTCCAAAATTATTGGTATTCGTGAAAATAGTTGTGCTTTGGAGACAGAGAACGGCTTGTCCTCTTCTCAAGCAAATCTACAGCATGAAACAAATTGGATCCTGAATAAGATATGCTGGTATCTCTTTCAAAAATTCTACCGAGAATAAAACTGTTGGTTGACAAGAATCAGAATCAAGGGTCTCAATAATTTATTTGACTGTCATGACAAACATTCATGAACTTAATGACACTAAAAATTTTGTGAACTGAAAACAGTTTTCTTAATGAAAATTAATTAATCTGTATATTTATTTCCTCATGTGCACATGCACCATAAACTCTAGAATTGATTTCCTCTCATATTAAATGGGAGGGGTATGAGAAGGTTTATGAAAAGTCAAGAGGGAATGGGGACAAACAAAAGGACTGGGAACCCCTGGACTAAATTAACTTTACTTTGTTGTGACTGAAGTTATTACATCTCCACCAAGTACAACCAAAACAAAAATTAAAATATACTTGGCATCAGTTATAAGAGAAAAACAAATACAGGTCCATATCCTTTGAAATGAACACCCAAAAACCAAAATATTCTGAAAATCAAAAGTTTCTTCGGGCAATTTTCGAGCACATTTTGGGTTACTTTGGGCTAATTTTTTAACACAATTTGGGTGACATTCGGGAACCAAAAACAATCCAGTTTCCGAAAAATATCTCTGTCCCCGAGAATTTCTGATAAAAAGATAAGGACCTGTACTTATCAAAGTCACCAGTCACCAGTTAACTTGTAAATTTAGTGCACCCTGTCACTATTGTGTTTGTTTGTTTGTATGTCTTTTTCCCCTCCATTTTTTTGTTTCCAAAAAAATGTCACATGGCTTAAATATATAAAATGTAATTTATAGAAGATTAAAGAGCTTGATTTTCACAAATGTGTACAGGGATTTATGCTTCACGGCAGAGTACCTGATATGTTGTCATTAAATGATGCTCTTAATAACTGCTGGCTTGTGTACGGAGGACAAGTATGATAAACACTTTGATAAATGACGAATTCCTGTTACTTGCTGATGCCACTAAAACAACCCAGGACCTAGTAATGGTTGCTTTAGTATTACATATTCCGTCTGCTCGTGCTTCAAGTCTTGTAGGAAGTAGTAGTGTTTTGTGAGGTGTCTTACTTTTGCCATTCTTTTTTTCCTGTTTTAATAGGATTTCTTTAACACTGCCCATCCATGTAACCCTTCTCCTGTAGCTAGATTCATCCATGTTCCTCTGAAGTAAGCCTTGCCTTACAGCCAGATCCATCCATGTTCCTCTCAGGTAATCCTTGCCCTGAGGCTAGGTCCATCCATGTTCATCTCATGTAAACCTTGCCCTATATCCAGATCCATTCATGTTCATCACAGGTATCCCTTGCACAGTAGCTTCGTCCATCAATGTTCCTTTCAGGTTAGCCTTGCCAAATAGCCAGATCCATCCATGTTCATCTCAGGTAAGGCTTTCCCTATATCCAGATCCATTCATGTTCATCACAGGTATCTCTTGCCCAGTAGCCACACTGGTCCATGTTTCTGTCATTTTAATAAGAATAAGAACGAACGAACAAACTTTATTTTCAAAGGGTTAAGAATTGGGCACGCAGGCCCGTCTGACATTCTGCCCTTCCTCTCTCTCTCATCATGTATACTGTATCCTTTCATCCTCACATTTACTTTAAGCATTATTAAGGCATTTATCATTATAAAAGTAATATAACATCAAACATTTGCAATAATCATCATAATTAAGTATGTTTTTAAAATAAAGAAAGATAGATAGATAGATAGATAGATAGATAGATAGATAGATAGATAGATAGATAGATAGATAGATAGATAGATAGATAGATAGATAGATAGATAGATAGATAGATAGATAGATAGATAGATAACGAACAAACGAACGAACAAACTATATTTTCAAAGGATTAAGAATTGGGCACGCAGGCCTGTCTTACATTCTGCCCTTCTTCTCTCTGTCATCTTACATACCGTATCCTTTCAATAGCACATGTATTTTTAGCATTATTTAAGCGTACAAAATTATCGAGGTAAAATAATAACATACATTTGTAACATCCAGACATAATCAAATTTAAGAGGGGGGGGGGGGGGGGGGGGGGGGGGTAGGGAATTATTAATTAAAATAGATTAACAAAAATTAATACCTAAAAAAAAAAAAAAAAAAAAACTAACAAACACAATCAAAACAATTCATACAGTAAATAAGACATAATTAGAAACGTAATCAGATAATGGTGGCATATAATAAGAACTCGTGACAATTTGGAAATCTGCTGAAATAGCTGGGACTTCATGTGTTGTAAGCGCATGCGGAAAATGTTCCCACAGGTGAGCAACTTTGAGTCCCAAGCAGATACTGCCACAGGGAGTGAATTGTTGACGCCTCCACTACACGAGATCCAGTTTTATGACCTATGCTCCTTAGGGAGGTAAAGGGTATTGACTGAAAGATGAGAATCATGCATATAGGCCCGTCTTGCATTTATCCCTTCCTCTTACTCATCTTTTATTGCTAGGTATCCAGACATTCTCCAGCATACTTAAGGTATTAGTTCAGAGGCGATGCAACATTATAAGTAGTATAAAAGCATACATTACAGTATCTGATTACAATTAAGAAGTAAGGTATATTAAAATGAAAAACTAGATCATCAGACCCTCCATACAGTGTATTAGATAATAATAATTCGAAACATAATCCCTTAGGGCGGCATATAATCCGCACTCATAATGTATTTGAACAGTCTACGATTATATGAGTAGGGACTGTGCATGTTTTTCAGGTCATGTGGAAGATTGTTCCAAAGATGAGCAGCTGAGTAAGCCAAGCTCTTCTTGTACAAATCTAGCCTCGGCTTGGGTAAATCTAACTGGTTTAAGCGCTGACTACGTTTTTCATTGAATTTGAAAAGTGGCCACAGATACGTTGGAGCATTATGTGACAAGATTTTGTGAGCGAATTTAGCTTTGTTAAATAGGAAGCGCTTTCTAAGGGGTAATATTTTAAGATAGTTATATAGATCTATACAATGTGTTTGGTGTTTATCAGCAACTAGGCGCACTGCACGTTTTTGAAGTGAATGAAGCCTTTTTGTGTTGGATATGGAACAACCATCCCAGATTGTGGAACAATAGTCTAGGTATGTTTGTATGTGAGATGTGTAGAACATTTTCCTTGCCCCCTCATCCAGGAAGTGTTTGATTTTGGCTAATTGGTAAACTTTTTGTGCCGTTAGCTTTGTGAGTGCACTTACATGTGAGTTCCAACTTAGGTGCTGGTCAACAGTTAGACCTAGAGTTTTATGTTCATTTACGTTTTCAATTAGTGATGTTCCAATGTAGAGCTGAAGTGTTGTTTTCTGCGAGTTTTGTAGTTTTTGTCTGGTTGATATTAACATACATTTTGTTTTACTAATATTTATTTGCATTCGATTCTCGTTGCTCCACTTAATAATATTATGTGTATCAGTTTGTAAAGATAGTTCTAGTGCAGTGCAACTTTTGTCACTAGTGTAAACAGTACAGTCATCGGCAAACAGGTCACAGGATGAATGTTTGATGTGCAGAGGAAGATCATTAATGTATACGGCAAAGAGAAGAGGGCCGAGAATAGAGCCCTGGGGAACACCGATATCGACAACAGTTGGGTTGGACAAAGAATCATTGTAAGACACCACTTGTTGTCTGTCTGTCAGGAATGATTTAATTAACTTCACCAGTTTATGATTTACTTTCATTGTTTCTAATTTTCTGATTAAAATAGTGTGATCTATCATATCGAATGCTTTTTTAAAGTCTACAAAGATTGCTCCACATAAAATATCGTTATTGATGTTTAGATGCCAGTTATCTATCATTTTTGTTAAGGCTGTGTGACATGAATGTTTTGGTCTAAACCCCGACTGACTATCAACAAGCAGGTCATTATTAGCTAGGTGTTCTGTTACTGTTTTGTGTATGTGTTTTTCCAGTGGTTTGGACAGCGATGATATAAGAGAAATGGGCCTATAGTTACCAAGGTTGTTATTATCTGATGAACCAGGTTTAACAAGAGGGTATACTTTAGCGATTTTAAAGGCAGATGGAAAGTAACTCCTTGCGATACATTGATTATATATGTATGTTAGGGTATCAGTGATAAGATCACCAATCTGAAACTGATGGAAAGAACTAGACAAATGCTGGTGGAACAAGTGTGAATGAAAGATGTTGACATTGGGCATGACACATATTGAGGAAACTAGCTGAAAGAATTATAAGTCAGCCTTCAGCGTAAGAAAACATAGATGAAGGCCCAAAAACATGGTGCAGGGAATTGGAAATTGACTTACATGGGACAAAGAAGACAAGGAAAAGATCTTGAGTTGACTGTACATGACAGGAAAGCCTGGTTTATAGAAGAACTAGGCTCCACAGGGGGACAAAGGGTAATGATGAAGACAATGATGGTTGCTATAACAACAATAAACACTTATTTCTGACTGGTTTTAGAATGAGAGTAAAATTATATGAAAGTATTAATATATTTAACTCCAAAATTTATCTTAACACTAATAAAGCTGAGCTCGACAACCACAGAAATTCTGAAGCCTTTATTTGAGCCAAACACAAAAAGGTAAAATAAGTTCAACATCTTGTTCAAGATTAAAGCATGTGCATATGTACTTTTTTCTCAGCTGCGTTCATTTAAAAGCATTAAATTGCGTGGGTGCAGAAGTTAAAATTAGTGAAGGCTAAACATACCTGCACATCAGATTACTACAATCAATGACTAAAAAATAAGTTAAAACAAAAAGGATATATGATTTGGGGGTGGGAGGGAAGGGAAACAACCAACTAATGAGGCTAAAAACCTTTTATGCTCCTATGTAAAATGGATGGGCAAAATGAATATAAAAAAAATAACAGGCCATGGCACAGATAAATAAACACTGCTCAGGAAAGACAAGGAAGGAACCATATGTAAAACAGGACATACAAGCTCATATCAGATGTACAACAAATTTAATCTTACATTTGCAAATTTGAAATAAAAGCTCTCTACCAGGTGCTGCTTAACATTTGACAGATCCTGCTCCCCTCTACAGCTCCTTAAGAAGTTTCGCACTTCATTGTCTTCTAGTTTGCAAAATGTGCCAGAATTGTCACAAAGATTCAAGTATGTTTGTTTTTTTACATGAAATAAAAAGATGTTATCATTTTATCTACACTATCTAGTGCATGTAGTGATCTCAGGAAAGTGGCAAACTGGTCATTAGAGATAACGAAATATGAGTGCTTTTATGAGTAATTTCCAACATTTTGTCATACAGCCGTAGACTTAGTGAAAATAATTATTTTGAATATATCCCACACCAAAAGTCAAAACTTTCTGAAGAAGGTTAATATTTTAAATAACATATTTTCATAAGTAAAAGAATGACAGTGAAATAATGAGAAAATATGACAATTTAGAATTTTACATTTGATAGTAATCAAGAGTTGACTAGATTAATGATTCTTCTTCTGCTGATTCTTTATAATTATGTTTGAGAAAATGTTATTCAAAAAAATTTAACTAAGGTTTGATACTGAATTCACAATGCCAATGTTCTATTGCATACAAACACATTTAAGTTCTGTGTTCACAATGATTTGCCTTCTACAATATTTCGTATGTCTTGCATCTCCTGAATTCAGGATGTGCACCCCAGGAAAAGCACACACCCCTGATTAAGAAGCACCACTTTAAGCAAACAAATTATCATGGCATTACACAAAAACTATAGCAACAGTTAACTAAAAGCAAACCTCAGAACAAGAGAGTCTGTTTTATATTTCTGATACTGGTGACCCTTGCTGTAACCTTGTAACTGATAAAACAGGCTGTATGCAACCTCATAACAGATAATTCAAGCTGTGGACTTGTCAGTGATAATCCTAGTTGTAATTTTAAAACAGGTGATCTGAGCTGTGATCTCATAACAAATAATTCAAGCTGTGGTCTAGTTAGTGATAATCCTAATTGTAATTCTACAACAGGTAATATGTACATATATAATATGTGATCCCGCAACAGACATTTCAATTTTTGATCTTGCAAAAGCTGTAACCTCATAATAGGTAATCTAAGTTGCCACCCTGCAACAGACAATCCAAACAGTATTCTACAGTAATACAAACAGTAGTCGTGAACAGGTACTCAAGCTGTAACCCCATAATGGGTGGTTCATGATGTAACTTTGTTAACAGTTATTCCAAGTAATAGTCCTGCAAAATGTAATCCTATATCAGGTAATCCAAGGTATAACCCTATTAGTAATCTGAGCTGGAACCTTTTTAAGAGCTAATCCAAGCTGCAACCCTTTTACACACTAATCCAGGGCATATCTCCGGAATAGGTAATCTGAGCTGCAACCCTTTTACACAATAATCCAGGGCATATCTCCAGAATAGGTAATCTGAGCTGCAACCCTTTTACACAGTAATCCAGGGCATATCTCCAGAATAGGTAATCTGAGCTGCAACCCTTTTACACAGTAATCCAGGGCATATCTCCGGAATAAGTAATCTGAGCTGCAACCCTTTTACAAAGTAATCCAAGCTGCGACCCTTTTACAAGGTAATCCAAGCTGCAACCCTGTTATAAAGTAATCCAAGCAGTAGTTTTGTAATAGGTATTCCATCCCGCAGCCTTTTTAACACACAACCTAAAGTTTAGTTCTGTAATAGATAATCTGAGCTGGTATTAAAAGATAATCCAGGCTATATTCCTGTAATAGGTAATCCAAGCTGCATCATCAAATTTACCAAGTAATATCAGCTTCTTCTTCTTCTTTGATCCTTAGCCGCCGACCATCAAAGCAGTCAGTGGCCATCACGCCTAGTGGCGTCTTGTAGGGCAACAACAAATTGATTCCACTTTGCACGGTCGGTGGCCATCCTTCGTACAGTGCCCCAACTCTGGTTCATTCCCTGCATCTCAGCCTCCACAGTCCTCCGCCAGGTTGTTTTTGGTCGGCCTCTCTTTCGTTTTCCTTCAGGGGTCCAAAGCATAGCTGTTCTTGTGATGGCATCGGGGTCTCTTCTGAGGACATGACCAACCCAGCTCCAGCGTCTGCCAGCTATGATGGTGTGCATGTCCTCTTGCTTGCTACGAGTAAGCAGATCTTGGTTAGTGATGGTATTCGGCCAAAAGATTCGGTGAATTTTTCTTAGGCATGTTGTGTGAAAGGAGGACAATTTCGACATTTCCTTCTCTGTAACTCTCCAGCATTCCGCACCATAGAGAAGCACAGAAAGCACACAGCTCTGATATAATCTTAATTTTGTGATTGTGCTGTATTGGGAGGACTTCCAGATGTTGTTTAGGCTAAAGAAGGCTGTTCTTGCCTTATTCATTCTGATGTTGATGTCTTTGCCTGCCCCGCCGTCTGGTGTTACTATGCTTCCTAGGTATGTGAAGGTATCTGTCTGTACCAATTGCTGATTCCTTACTGATATGGGCTCAGGGTTGCTCACATTGAGCGTCATGACCTCAGACTTCTTTAAATTGATGTTCAAGCCCACCTGCTGGCTAAACTTGTTAAGTCTATCCGTTTTTTCCTGGATGTGTTGATGTGAATGTGCTAGTAGTGCAATGTCATCTGCATATTCCAGATCTTCCAGTGTAGAAAATGTTGTCCATCTTATTCCTCTTGGACTGCCCTCTGTTGTCTGGCGCATCACCCAGTCTATGACTGTTAAAAATAGAGTGGTTGACAAGGGGCATCCCTGTCGTACTCTTGTCTTCACCTCAAAGGTTAGGTTGCTGTGCCCAACACTACACGTAAAGTTGGCATAGAGGCTTTTTATGATTGACACTATGCAGCTTGGAATTCCATAAGCCCTCAGTATTTTCCATAAACTGTCCCTATGTATGCTGTCAAAAGCCTTTTCAAAATCAATGAAATTAATGTAAAGCTGTCTTTGCCATTCTGAGCACTGCTCTATAATGTTCCTGAGAGTGAATATATGATCTACACATCTTCTATTCTTTCTAAATCCTGCTTGTTCCTTCCTCAGTTTGTGGTCTACTGCCTTTGAAATTCTCTGTATAATTATCCTGCCTAGTATTTTGCTGGGAACTGAGAGAAGAGTGATTCCTCTCCAATTATTGCAGTCTGCAAGATCTCCCTTCTTGGGCAACTTGACAATTATTCCTTTGTTCCACTCTGAATGTGTTGTCCCCGTTTTCCAGACTTGTGCAAATAGTGGTTCTAATAGTTCTGCTGCTAGCTCAGGGTCTGTCTTAAATAGCTCTGCATTTAAGTTATCATGGCCCGGAGCTTTACCGTTCTTTAACCCTTTGATTGCTGTGATGATTTCTTCTTTTCGTGGAATGTCTGTATTCACATCTAGATCGTTTTCAGCTTCAGGAACATTCAGTTGTGTCTCTGGTATTTCCTTGTTCAGAATTTCTCTGAAGTGCTCTGCCCATCTTGTTTCCTGTCCCTCTGCTGTCGTGATGAGATTACCTTGCTTATCTCTTACTAATGTAATATTGTTTGCACCTCGTTTTCCGCTGATGAATTTAGTTATTTTGTATACTGTGCTTTGTTCATTTCTCAGTGCTGCCTCCTCTGCCTGTCTTGCAAGATCGCCTAGGAAATTCCTTTTGTTGGCTCGGGTTTGGCGTTTAACTTCCTTGTCCAGCTGACTGTACTGTTCGCTATATAGTTGCTTTAACCTGGGGGACTTCGCTTCTGTTTTCTTTCTTTTCATTTCCTTTCTCATCGTTATGGTGTTTAATGTTTCTGGTGTTATCCAGTCTTGCTTCTTCCTTTCCTGGAATCCCAAGCATGACTTGCTGCTTTCTTTGTATATTGTTGAAATGGTGTTGAAATTCTGGTCTATATCATCAGTCAATGTCTTTTCCTGACTTTTGGCAAATTGATATCGTTTCTTTATGTCAGCCGCAAAAGCTTTTCTGGTAAGGGAGTCCTTCAATTTGCTGATGTCAAACCTTTTCTGTGTAGTTACAGTTGGTGCAGCCCTTATTAGTTTCACTTTCAGTTTTGCTACTACTAAATGGTGATCGCTTCCCACATCTGCACCTCTTCTTACCTTCACATCTTGTAATGCATGTCTCCATCTACCGTTAACCATGATGTGGTCTATCTGGTTTCTGTCCCGACCATTTGGTGATTCCCATGTTAATTTGTGAATTTCTTTATGTGGGAAGAGTGTTCCTCCAATGACCAGGTTGTTAATGCTACAGAAACTTATTAGTTTATCCCCATTTTCATTTGCTCTTCCGCTGCCGCATTTCCCCATTGTTCTTTCATTATATGTATTGTGTGTACCAACTTTCGCATTGAGGTCTCCCATTACTATAACAAGATCATATCTAGGTGTGTCTTCCATTTCTTTCTGCAGTTTTTGATAGAATTCATCCTTGACCTCCTCATCGCTATCATTCGTTGGTGCGTAGCATTGTATTATTGTAGTGTTGGTGAATCTCCCTCTCAATCTTAATCTTATCAGTCTGTTGTTGATGGGTTTCCATTCCAGTAATGTCCTTTCTATTCCTTTCTGTAGAATAATGGCTACGCCTTCACTGTGCTGTCCATCCTCTCTTCCAGAGTAAAGTACTGTTTCTCCTGTTGCTGTTTTAACTTTTCCTGCCCCTGTCCATCTGCTCTCGCTTATCCCTAGAATGTGTAACCTATAGTTTCTCATTTCTGCCGTGACCTGTCTTAATTTACCTGTCTCATACATTGTCCTGACATTCCAAAAACCTATTCTTGTATCATGTTTTGCGGTCAGGACATCCGTTTTCATGTCAGTGGCTTCCTTTCGGCTTTCACCACTGACAGTCATACGAGCCACAGACTCCGAATGTCCATCCTGCAGCAAAGTTTTTCCATTTATTGTTGTTTCCGTAACGTGCGATTTTTTTTTACATAAACAGGGGTGTCAGCCCTATGCTAAAACCCCCAACCTGGAGGACCAGGGTACCAGCTTTTGTCTGACCCCTACCCACACAGACCAGTCCAGCTTGGTTGAACCTACCAGGAGTAAAACTCCCACTGGCATAGCTCTGGGGATTGTCAGGGTACGCAAGCTGCCATACCGCTACAAGGTATAGGTACCATTGATGGCAGAAGTAATATCAGCTACAGTCCTATAATAGGTAATGTAAGCTGCAACCTTTTTAACAGGCAATCGATGCTACAGACTTGTAACAGGAAATGCATGAGGTAACACTGAACTGGAGATTCTAGCTCACCCAGGCACAGATAATCCTAACTGATAGCATTGCAGAAAATACAATTTTCATCCTTTAGTAGGCAATCAATGCTGCAGCATACACATCAGATGATATCATGAATAGCTAAAGCAATCTTTTGCAAGAATTCTCATACAAAAGATGTGGAAAATGTTGCTCACAATGCTAAAGCCTCTGCAACAACCAATACAATCTTATGCAAACTACCTAACCTGAACTTCAAGCAAAAGCAAGCTGCACTTTAAGCAGTCAACTGAAGACTATGTTGCATCAAACTATATAACTGGAGGAACTTCACTGCCAGTTTTCAAAAACTGTACCTCATAAGCATTGATATATTTGAAAAGACAAAGCCTGTTAAAACTGACAGCATATCAATATTATTAAATACTAAATGTGCTTTGAATGTAGCGAGTGACAGGGAGATTACAACAACACAGAGACTATCAAATTTATAACCAGAAATAAATATACATTATCATAAGTACAGATATGAAGTCAAGCATTCACAATACCTATCATTAACACTCAAACACACTCATAAATATTATCGTCATTCTCCTCAGGGAGCATACAGCCACCACTGAAGCTAGTCTCCTTGCAGGAAGCCTGCACCGAGCATTCATATGCTCCAGCAGTAGTGGTATATGTGGCAACCTGTTTGGTGCGGGGTAATTTTAAGAATAATTATTATTTCTTCAGGAACCGTCCTCCCGACGTCCTGTGGTAAGAGTGCATTAGACTTAAGGCTTGACACTCCTTATTACAGTGGCCTGCTGAATACCCTCCAGGGTTCTCCTTGTATATTCCATTTGAGGAATTATAATATATTTAAATATGGCCAGTCACACACAAACTCCCTGGCCCGCACCACAGGTACTCAGTAACAAGGCCTAACTTCTTGGCACAATTTATACATTTATTGACACAGTACTCCACATTGAGCATGGTACGACATCGTAGCTTTTACTAGCACATGTCTCTACTGTCCTTGATTCTTATAATCTCAGTTTTAATGGAACAGTCAACTTACGTGCCCAAGAATTCCATACACACTGCTAAGACTAATCTGACATTATACAGTTAATGAATGCATAAGGCAGTGATGGTAATCGATCTTGCAGGTGCAATATAAAGATGCCCAAAGGCAATTAACACAATCTAAAATCAGGTCCTACTGGACACATTCCATGCATACTGGTCAAACGACACAAGCAGACTGCCGGTTAGAGACGCTAGCTTGTCCCAAATCAAAACTCACGTCTGCTATCAATTCAGATCAGAAGTCAAGACGTCACTTCCTGCAACCACGGGATACCGTGTGTAAACAATATATATCAGAAAGTGATCGAATACAAAACATGATATGATATTTACTCATATCATTTACTCCCCCCCCTGGACTAAAATAATGAAAAGGAACTTTTCATTATTTCCATAGTACAATCTTACAAGGTCATTGGAGAAACCATATGACAATATCCAAATTCTCAACTGTCATCATTATGATAGCACCTAGAGGCGTGCTCCATAATCGACAATTTAACACACAAGGTGTGGTATTTAGTAATAATATTACCAAACCCATTATCGTTTAGAAGACACTCTTTTGACACAAATGTGAGGTAACTACATTAATTAGAAGGCAGTGAAGAAAAGTCAATATGTCAGTCATGGCACTCACACAGCATACCATGTCAACAACGGCCCTAAGTCATGTCGGTCATGTACGTCTCCCTATCTATCAAATGAACTGCATAATAAGCAATCAACGACATGATAGATCACATGAGGCAGACAAATCAAAATATAAATGGTGACTGTGACATTATGTCAAAATAGTTATTAATATTTGCATGTATGCAATGTCATGTGGTGAATGACAATGTTAATGAGATGTCATGTGAAGATATATTAATTAATATCCAAAGAAAAGAAGGTTATAGTTTATACTAAGTATATTCACGTAGTGACACATTAATAATATTGGACCATACAAAGTCCCCTCTGTAGCATTAGTTAGATGAATTAAAGTTCCCATAAGTAACCAGTTCACAGTTCATTGTTATTGATGTCCATATATGTATATATGCACGAACGAAATAGTTCATTGAAAAGATCCATTTTTTTTTTCACTATGTTGAATGTCGATGTTTGTCTCCCATGCAATAGCATATACAGCATAGATACCATTCTTCATTCTGTACTTGAGAATTTTATAAGTATATGTTGAAATATAATTTCTTTGTTATGTCCCTTTTTGAACTTTGGAGTAAGTAATTTTAGTTATTTCCCTTTTTACTCCACGTTTGAGACAGTTAACTTTTACTATACGGGAGCTAAAACCGCGTTTTTACACGCCAGTTTAGCTATCGTTACCGTCGCGCGCCACTTGAACTGGCGAGCCGTAAAATTGGTACTAAACCCGCGCCACTTCACGGGGCTTGCCGGATACTAAGAGTTAATTAGTGCAAATCATTTTGGAAATTGCAGCAAAGTATCTGAATTGTACCGACTTGGATCGTCATACTGCCAAGAGTCATTGTACAACGTGTATGAAGTAGCGAAGTATTGTTCTTGAGCAATTGCATTAGACATCATGTGACGAACGCTTGAATATATATCTTGATTTAGGATGGACAGCAATTCATCATCATCATGTTGCTTGGCATAGTGTCTCTAGTTTTTCAACTGGTTTAAGTGCATGACGAAGCAATGTGGCTGTAATATCTGAAGTATGCACTATATGAGTTAAAAGAAGGCATGTGCCTTAGTTCATGATGCTACCTTTTTGTGAAATAATTCCTGACTTGTCCCAAAGGAAGTAGTGTTATCATTGAGCATCAAAGTTGGATTGAAGCAGCATTTGCGGAGACAACTGGCGATAGCGGATGCTTCACGCATCTCGACAACACGTCAGCCATAACATTCACTTTTCCCTCGATGGGTTTAATCTGGTAATTATAGGGTTGAAGGGCCAGTGAGGCACGCGCTGCTTTAGCATTCTTGAATCTCGCTGTTTTCAGGTAAGAGAGTGCTCTTTGGTCCGTCTCGAGTGTGAAACTTGCACCAAGCAGGTAGCGCTGCAGTTTAGAGAAGCAGAACACAAGAGCCAGTAGCTCTCTTTCAATGACCGGGTAACGCTGCTCAGTAGGTGTTAGCTTCCTGCTAACATAAAGTGTTGGATGCAAACAGCCATTCCATTCTTGCAACAGCGAACCTCCAATGGACGTTTTTGAAGCGTCGACTCTAAGAGTAAAATGTTTAGAAGGATCAGGCAATCTCAATATAGGCAACTTGGAAAACAGACATTTTAATCTATCTAAAGTTACATGACATTCTCGACTACAAACAAACCTATTTGGTGACTCTTTCTTCACCAGTGATGACAACACGGACGTATACTCTGCAAAATTGGGGATAAATTTACGATAAAAGTTTAAGAGCCCCAGAATACTTCTAACCTGTTTTTTTGTCCTGGGTAAATCAAGGTTTAGAATTCTAGAGATGGTAGTATCCTCTGTTTTCAAAAAACCTCCTCCTACTTTATAACCTAAAAATGAAATCTCCTGAAATCCAATCTTAGTCTTAGATGGACGTGCAGATAAATTATGAAGACGTAGAGTGCTAAGTAAGGATTGAATACCCTCTAAATGTTCATCCCAAGAATGATGAAACAGACAAATGTCGTCAATGTAAGTAATGAGGTCTTCTCTGTCGGAGAAGAGTCGTCTCATCATGCGAACGAAGGTCGCAGGTGCGTTTACTAACCCAAAGGACATATAATTGAATTGAAATAGACCTAATGGAGTTGCGAACGCAGTATACGGCTTGGATTGTTCCGTTAATGGCACTTGGAAATAGCCTTTAGACAGATCAAATTTAGAGAAAAATGTAGCCGTAGCTAGTCTATCCAATAAAGACTCCAACACGGGAAGTGGTTCCGCGTCGTGAATGGTGACCAAATTTAGACGTCTAAAATCTATGCATATACGTATAGATTTGTCTTTTTTCCGGATCAAAACCATCGGAAAACTATAAGGGGAATGAGATGGAGAAATGACATTTAATTTCACCATCTGTTCTAGTTCCTCCTTAACTTGACCTTGTAAAATGTATAGGAATCGGGTAAGGTTTCAACTTAATTGGTTGAAAGTCTGTCAGAATAATATCATGTTCGATGATATCAGTGTGTCCTGGGACATCAGTAAGGACATCAGCAAAAGAACGTAAGATTGAAGTAACCTGTTCTTTCTGGAAAGAAGATAGAGTTGGCGATATATCAATATCTTTCCAACTTTCAGTAGCCAAGTAGTGAAGACTAGGTAATACTAATAGTGAGTCATTACCATCAGTCAAATCAGAATTTTCTTCCTGTATGACAGCCAAAGAAGAATGACGACAGACAGATTGATCAAGAGCTTCAAAGACTGGTCTTAGATATGGTGGACGTGTATGAAACTGCTGTAACATATTGATATGAAAAGTTTTTTCTTTTCCCTCTACTGAGACAATATAATCAACATCAGACAGTTTCTCCACGATCCTGTAAGGTCCTCTCCATGACACCAATAATTTGTTATCTCTTCTTGGTAATAGTAAGTAAGCTTCATCACCAGGCCAAAGTTGGCGTAATTTGCGGTTTTGGTTAATAAATAACCTCGCTCTAAGCTTTGCCTTTTCAGATGAACCTACTGCTATTTGGCATGCGTCTATTATTTTTTTCCTCAAATTGACCACATACTGATATGAGGTCTGAACCTCCTTGTTCATCTCAGCACCAATTAAAAGTTGTTTTAATATAGACATTGGGCCTCGTGGTCTGGCGCCGAAAACCAATTCGAATGGACTAAAGCCTGTATGTTCATTTTTTATCTCTCGATACGCAAATAAAATAGCTGGGAGGACTCTGTCCCAATTTTGAGGATATTTAATTGTAACTTTATGTAGCATTTGTTTTAAGGATCTGTTGAGGACTTCTATTTTTCCGTTAGACTGAGGATGGTATATTGAACTAAGGGATCTTTGAATCCCAAACATATCCATAACCTGTTTCATGGCATCTGAAACTAACTGAGTTCCTCTATCAGATAGGATGTTTTCAGGAAAACCTACTACTAAAAATCAAGAATAATGCATCAGCAATATCTACCGTGGTGATGGTTTTTAAAGGAATAGCTTCTGGCCAGCGTGTGCACATATCTATGCAGGTCAACACATATTGATGACCTCTGGCTGATGTTACCTTTAAAGGGCCAATAATGTCAATGGCCATCTTTGCGAAGGGACGCAAAGAAATATCAGATGCTTGAATGGGCGCATCATGTTTGGGTTTTCTGGTTGCTACACTTTGGCAGATGGTACATGTACGACAAAATAATTTGACGTCTTTCGTAATTCCGGGCCAAAAAAAATATGACAAAACTCTTTGTTTTGTTCTAGCAACACCTAAATGTCCTGCACATTCAATGTCATGTGCATGTTGTAAAATGAATGGTCGAAAACAAGCTGGTACCATAATCTGTTTCTTTAAGGAATTAGCAAATTGATAGTTTCTTACTAAAATCCCATTTTTGATAGTATACCAGTGTTTTGCACAGTCATCTACCATTACATCATTCAAATGAGCAATATGAAAATATTTTTTTAAGGAAATATCATCTTTCTGTCTTTGTATAAAGGTTTCCTTATCAATGAGCTCCATCTGAAATAAATTGTCATCATCAGTATTCACATCATTCATTACCTTAATATCATCATTATTTTCCTGTTGATAATGAATTATATCATCATTATTATTTTCCTTTTCTTCTTCATCTTCTGAAGTGGTATCTTCAGGTAACACATCAATAACTGGTTTGTGATGATCATTATCCATGCAAGACTGAGCTCTGGTAGTCACAGCATTTGAACATAATAAATGTTGTCTTTCCTATATTTCAATATCTTCCTGTGTACATTCATGCAATTTAGGTATGTTTCCCAAAATAATTCCAGCAATTGGACTGTCCAAGAGGCATACCAGTGTTCTTCCTGTAAAATAAAGTGTGTCCAAAAACACCTCAGCTGTGGGGTAATATTCCACAGTTCCTCCAAAAGTCATACATTTTACTTGTTTTCCGGTATAGTCCACCTTATCACCCAAGGCCTTGCACACTCCAATGATAGTTGCGCCCGTATCCCTGAGTAAAGATACTAGCTGATTATTGACAAAACCTCTATTCAAGATCAATGAACCAGTACTTTCAAAAGATGACATGACTGGGAGGGGGTGTCCGCATAATAATCTTGGCACTCCTTGAGGCTGAAATAAAGAATTGCAATTAGTGCAGTTATCACTATTTGCTAAGTCTACACTGCATGAATTTGCATGTGCTACAATATCATCATGGTTCTGATTATTATCATGAACAATGGCATTGGTACGTTCAGTGTTTCTTGATTGTCTGGAGGTATTGTTATGATAAGATCTTTTATTTGCATTCTGATCATTTCCTCTGTAAAATGATTTCTGCCCTCTATTTGATTTTGAGTTATATTCTCCTCTATTTTGCCAGTTATTGGACTTAAATGAGGTTTGTGGATAATAGTTATCCTCCTGATATGAATTCCAATGTCTTTGAGGTTGGTATTTATTAAAATTGTATCTACCTCTATTTTGACTGTAATTATGTGATGGTTTAAATCTTTGATTCCTATCCATGCTGTTTGATCTATACCTAGGTGCATTGTCTTGGAATGACCTAGCAGATGCAGCTGGTAATGAATCCTTAACATTATTTTTGCTCAATACTCTATTAGGATGTGCAACTTGATATTGACGTCCTAGGGTTTGTAATTTAGTTAGGTTCTCTGGTTTTCTTTCCTGCAGGAACGCAAGAAAATCAGAACTAATAGATGACAAAACCTTGTCTCTTAGAATTAAATCTGACAATCCCTCAAAAGTTTTTTCAGTCTTGGATAGTTCAATCCATCTAGAAAAATTCAGTTTAACAGCTGAAATAAATTCAGTGAAATCTTTTCCAGAATCAGGGTACATAGACCGAAATTTCTGACGATAACCCTCATCATCTAATTGGTACCTCTGCAATAAAATCACCTTAACAGCTTCATAATCCTTTCTAGTCTGGTCATCCAAAGTGGAGACTACAGTTAATTGTTCACCAACCAATAAATTCATAAGTCTACATGCCCATGTAGATTTGTCAATCTTATATTCTTCACAATAAGTTTGGAACCTATTTAGGAAGCATGAAATGTCATCTATGGATGCATTAAATTTTGGCAAATTAATCCTTATGGCAGTAGTATGATCTTTATTTTTATCTTCACCTACCCCAGGATGCAACAGTGGTTGTTGTAATTTTAATTTTTCCAGTTCAATCTCAGCTAGTCTTATAGTTTGAGCTTGTTGAGATTTGATCTCTTCTTGAGCTTTGGCATAGGCTAATTTTTCCCTTTCAAGAGCCAATTCTTCTTTACGGAGCTCTTCTTGTCTCCTTAATTCTTCTTTATGGAGTTCTTCTTGTCTCCTTTTTTCAGCCAATTCAATTTCTCTTTCTTATTTGTGGAGCTCTTCTTGTCTTCTTTTTTCAGCCAATTCTTCTTTGCGAAGTTCTTCTTGTCTATTTATTTCTTTATCCACATAGGCTTGCAAGACCGGACCTTCCAAATTAAGTTCCTTCCCAATCTTCAATAAATCCTTTAATGAAGTCATGGTTGCTTATTCCTGTGTTTCTTAATAATACACAATATTTTAACTTTTATGTATATGAATATGTCAGCTAAATATTCAATACTTCATCCACCAATCTCAGATCAAATTATAATTGCAATAGTAGATGTATTCAGATAAACAATATGGAGCAATGAAAAAAATAGAAACTACAACAAGTAAGAACAGCAAGACTGGGTTCGAGCAACTAAAGGAAATACAAATGGTTAACTAAGGAAATAACTATAATATATATATGAATTAATTTAAACTAATGCTCTAGTACAACTAGACAAGACAAGACGCATATCACAACAATTATGACATCTATGAAATGAAAGATAGTCAGAGGAGAGTAGACAATATTACAAACAATAATGCAACAAACTAAATAAAATATAACAATGACAATACTTATGAGAACAAACAATAGGTAAACATGACTACACAGCTAACAAAAATGGATCTGTTAAATTCAAGAGAGGCAAACTTTTATACAACCAGCAGAATATGCTGGGTCCTCTATCTGAATCACACAGATACTGCCCTACAGAACGCTTGATTTGCTCATTCGACCTAGCTTTCGCGGTATTGAATAACACAAATCAAGTCCCTCCATCCTGCCCGCTAGTTACAAAACCAAAAACACGTAATGAAAACACATATGGTGAAGTCAGATATCAGGCAAACAGATTGTATTTACAGCCAAGCTGTATGTAACAATAAACAGACTTATCTGTTGTCAAGAAAACAATCCTTCTTGAGACTTCGGCAAGCAAGGAATGTAGTGATTATCGTGGCCTGTGCTTTGGTTAGGCCTAGGATTGCTTCATGTTGACATTGAAGGACATCGATCTGGTCCATGATTTTTGACAGAATACTTGATTCTTGGATGAAGATAGTCAGTTCCTATGACTTCTGTGTAAAAATGGGTCACTTTTATAACTTAGTGACAACTTGAGGCACATTTATGTTGATGGAAATCCCTTCCATTCATAAAAAAGTTTGGCAGACGATGCATGCCGCCATTTTGAAAAAATAGTCCTCGACTTGTTAGGCGTTCTTCGGCTTGTAAGGCATTCTTTAGCTTGGCCCCCAGAAATGGTGCGGGGTAATTTTAAGAATAATTATTATTTCTTCAGGAACCGTCCTCCCGACGTCCTGTGGTAAGAGTGCATTAGACTTAAGGCTTGACACTCCTTATTACAGTGGCCTGCTGAATACCCTCCAGGGTTCTCCTTGTATATTCCATTTGAGGAATTATAATATATTTAAATATGGCCAGTCACACATAAACTCCCTGGCCTGCACCACAGGTACTCAGTAACAAGGCCTAACTTCTTGGCACAATTTATACATTTATTGACACAGTACTCCACATTGAGCATGGTACGACATCGTAGCTTTTACTAGCACATGTCTCTACTGTCCTTGATTCTTATAATCTCAGTTTTAATGGAACAGTCAACTTACGTGCCCAAGAATTCCATACACACTGCTAAGACTAATCTGACATTATACAGTTAATGAATGCATAAGGCAGTGATGGTAATCGATCTTGCAGGTGCAATATAAAGATGCCCAAAGGCAATTAACACAATCTAAAATCAGGTCCTATTGGACACATTCCATGCATACTGGTCAAACGACACAAGCAGACTGCCGGTTAGAGACGCTAGCTTGTCCCAAATCAAAACTCACGCCTGCTATCAATTCAGATCAGAAGTCAAGACGTCACTTCCTGCAACCACGGGATACCGTGTGTAAACAATATATATCAGGAAGTGATCGAATACAAAACATGATTTGATATTTACTCATATCACTGTTTCATATAAAGTTGCAAGCCACATGCATAACCTTATATTAATCAACTTGTACACAATGTCTAAGTGTGTAGCAGGCCTATTCTTTTGTTGTTTCTTCAGAGACCATGGGACCTACAAGAGTTTAAGTAACTATAGGAGATGCACTAATCTGTGGGTGTTTAACTCTTTCTGTCTCAGGTGCCTTTTAGGTTCTCCAACCAGGCAAAGAAATGGATACCAATTGTTTTTAGTGATGTTTTAACCGATTCTAACCCACGAGCCACAACATGTGCCAGGTTACCCTATAGATCAACTCAAGGCTGTATGGTACGGCATCTTGATATGATTTCAAATTTGAATGAAAAATTAGAAGATGAGTGACTGTAAGCATGTAAACACTTCCTGTGGACCAAATGTTTTAAACTGGTGGTGAAAAAAGTATTCTGGTGCTTAATTTCTGCAAATGTTTATCAATTAGTAATGTCTTTTTTTTTTTTTTTTTTTTTTTTTACAAACACTGTAGTCACAGACATCATAGTCATAGACTATTTACTGATGAACTGCAATAAATTATTTCAAAATGAATTTTAATGATATTGATAGTAACCTATTTTCAATTCATAGAAGGATATTTGACATATTTTTTGGAATGATATTTTTAAGCAATAAATTAATAAATGGCTTAGGACAGAATTGTGTAGGTGAGATTCTAGCTCACCAAAAAATTTTTTTAAAATTGAAATTTCATTTGTTTGTAATTAAACCACTTGGATATTAATTTTCAACTGGAAACACATTTCTATTCCGAAACTTTTACTGCTAATGAATTAAGAAGACCTGAAATATTCACATGTAAGTGCACAATTCTAATTAATTTTTTTTGTATTAAGTTTTAAATGTTTCTACACTTCACAAGACAACAAACAATTATTACGTCACATATGAACATATGAATGCATTTCACAACATTCTTCTGCCAATTTCCAAAAGTTTGATGCTTATTACTTGTCTAATGAATTAAGATATATATATATATATAATGTGTGTGTGTGCGTGCATATGGGTGTGTATTTTTGTGTTTTTTTCTTTACTGCCTGTACTTAAAACATCTCTTGCAGAAAAAAATTGCATCCAATTTGGGGCCTGGGTAAAACCAAACAAAAACTGCCCCGGGATAGAAAGAGTTAAACAAGCAGTGAACGTTTTATTTTTAATGAGAAAATATCTCATCATCATCATCATCAACGTCATCATCGTCATCATCAACATCATCATCATCAACATCATCATCATCAACATCATCAACATCATCATCATTTTTCTTGTAGCTCCTTATAGAGCCAATGCTGGAGCTAATGCCCCTTGTAGTAAGCCACACCAAGCATTGCTGCAGTAGTTTCTGTAACATGATGAGGTTGCCAGGAGCCTCATGCACAACCTCATATTAGTTGCCTCATGTAACAAGCCTCAGGAAGCAGTAGTACAATTTATTCTGTCTCTTCACAACAGCCCATGAGTTAGAAAGAGTCAACACAAAAATACAAAACTACAATGCACGCACACACACATATCCATAACCGTACAAATAAAAGTACGAGGGAAGGTAAAAAAGTAATGCCTCCTATTTTTTATGTATGTAAATACTGCATCGGTGTGCAATTTGTAAATTTAGCAGGATTCCTCAAACACTCTTCTGCACTGTATAGCATTACTAACCTGTTTCAGTAACAGGTGGCACCACTGTAACAGTTTGAAAATGGCTGCCAAAGATGTTCGGTTACAACAACGTTATGTCATAGAATTCCTCAATGCTGAAGGCGAGACCCCAATTCGCATCCACGAACGTTTGAAGAATGTTTATGGAGATTCAACTGTGGATGTTAGCACTGTCCGACGTTGGGTACATCGTTGTGACGAAGCTGAAGTAGGTCAATCCTCAATGGCTGACGCAAAGCGGACTACCGCAGTGACTCCACACAACATTCATCGAGTTGATGGCATCATTCGTGGTGACCGTCGGGTAACACTGGATGAACTTTCTTCCATGTTGTCCATTAGTAAAGGCAGTGTCCAGAACATCATTAAAGACCTGGGTTATTCAAAAGTTTGTGCACGGTGGGTACCCAGAATGTTGACAGACAGACATAAAGAAACAAGGAAAACCATAGCCATCAACCTCCTGCATCATTACGAAACTGAAGGAGAAGAGTTTTTATCGAATATTGTGACAGGTGATGAGACTTGGGTTCATTTTTTTGAACCAGAATCCAAGAGGCAGTCAATGGAATGGCATCACACAACATCGCCGACAAGAAAGAAGTTCAAAAGTTCACCGTCTGTAGGGAAAGTTATGGCCTCCGTGTTTTGGGATGAGAAGGGTGTGATTCTTCTCGACTTCTTGGAAAATGGAAACACGGTGAATGCAGACTGTTACATTGAAACTTTGAAGAAGCTTAGAGGTTGTCTTCGGCGACTTTACCCATTAAAAGATCAGAGAACTGCACTACTGTTGCACGATAATGCCATGCCACACACCGCTAAATGCACCATTGATGCGATTGCAGAATTTGGCTGGACATTATTACCACATCCCCCTTACAGTCCCGATCTTGCACCTTCTGACTTCCATCTGTTTGGACCACTAAAAGAAGATCTTCGCAGACATCACTTTGAGGACACCAAGACCCTTAAACGCGCCACATGCCAGTGGTTTAGGAAAAAGGACACAAATTTTTACCGTGCGGGGATACATGCCCTTGTGAGAAGATGGACAAAAACTGTAACAAATAACGGAGACTACATTGAGAAATAAATTTTTGAAGTTCAGACTTGGGGCTACATTTCAATGTGAATTTTATCTGTTTTCTTGCCTATTGAATGAAATTAAAAATTATGAGGCATTACTTTTTGACCATCCCTCGTATCATCATCATCATCATGTGACGTATTCTCTCCAGAACGTTGTCTCCATTACAGCTGCTCTGAACGCATCACGATTCTGGGCAAGTCGACCTGCATCATCCAAAGACATGTTTAGACTCTCTGTGATGTCCTGGATCCACCGTCATCTAGGTCATCCCCTTCCCCTTTTTCCAGGGACCATGCCTTCCATTACTAATTTTTCCAGACTATTATGTCTTTTTATATGACTGAAAAATTTCAGCTTCCTTATTGCGATGGTATTTAGGAGCCAATTTTCCTCTACATTTAGTGAGTGCAGTACTTCTCTGATGGTCTTTTTTCAGTCCAGGGTATTCTCAACATCCTTCTGTAGCATTTCATTTCGAATGATGTAATCTTTGTTGCAAAAAAATATAAGTATTAAAATAAAATAAAAGTATAACTAAATAAAAATAGCAAGCCTGAACGAGGTCATGCAAGAGTTACAAATATTTTATCACCATACGTTAATTAAAATAAACATTGTCAAAAAAAAAAAAAATACACAGAAACAATACAAACTCATACAAGACGAGCCAGCACTGTTGTCACAAACATGTTACAGAGGTAAGAAGTGAAAACAATGTATTATAATACTCACAAGGTAGTTTATAAAAATGTTATATCACATCAAGTATATAACTTTTCTTACAACTCCACAAGTAATGAATGATAAATTGATTATTACTTATACATTATCATGCTTTTTAGACTATTCTCCCAAATGGAGAATGTTGATCATTCTCCAATGCACACCTGTCAACCTCCTGAGACGAAAACCAGTATGCCAGACCAGTAAAAACCTTACAAACACCCAAAAACCCTACGCAAAAAATATATTAATATATTATACGCGATACAGTATTAAGACGACAAATGACATATACGAATTAATTAACATTTGAAACAGTGCAACATAAAACATACTAATAAAGTCTCATGCTGCTTTTTTAGACCAGTGGTTCCCAACCTGTGGTCCGCGGACCACTTTTTGTCCGCGGCACATTATCAGGTATTGATTTGGTATTACCTGCTTTGATTTTGCTCTGATCCTCCATACATTTTTAGTGATCGTATAAAATATGCGATACTTTGTTATTACCAACTTGTGTTATTGAATATAGGCCTATTCATCTATTCAATAAAAACAGTTAAGTGTTTATGGCATTATGATATTACAAGTAAGCTGGTGATCCACAACTTATATGTAGTTCGAAAAGTGGTCCTTAAATGTAAAAAGGTTGGTAACCACTGCTTTAGACTATGTGTATTAGAAATGCTGTGAGTGATAATCATTTAACATATGTGTTATATCCCTTAAAGTTATGATAGCATTCATAACATGGTGATGTTTGTGTTATTTTTGTACAATGCACCAGAAAATCAATAAATAACAGAAGTGAGATTATAACTATTACTGTGGTATATATATATATATATATATATATATATATATATATATATCTATATATATATATATATATATATATATATATATATATATATATATATATATATACATAAATAAATATAGTGTAATAATAATGAAAACAAAACACTGCCATGTTTCAAAGCAAAAATATCCTAGTAGTTGTTAACTGATGTGCTGTGAGAATGCACTGCCCTACCATTATTCCAATGAAAAAAAATGGTAATTATTAAGCTAGTTTTAAATTAAGGAATTAATTCCTTGCATAACATACTATGACTACTACCATGACCTCTGACCCTATCTATGAGCTTTCATGTCTTTAAATTAGACTCAGCCATTATTCGATGGATGAATTATTTCAACTAGGCCTAATGACCGTGGAAGGGGGAAAAACCTAACACAAATTTACTAAATTATTATTAAAACGTTTATAGACCAGTGGTAATAGATCAGTTTTATTGGAAAAATATAAAGCAGCAAATCTTGAATGCTGATATAAAGTACTATATGGATTTACAGTTGAAATGAAGGACAGTGGGCCAATTATTTGATACAGCCTTAAAAACGAATTCAGAGAAGCAGTAAAAAGGGATAAGGGTTAGGTTTTTAATCCTAATCATAATCCTAACCCAATCAACATCGGCGACTTTTTGTATGACATCTAAGAATGCGATCCAGTGTCCCTCATTTTAACCGGATGGACTCTAGAAACAGAAAATCTTAGACCTATACAAAAAAAAATTTTTTTTCTAGTTACGTACACAAAGTATTATTTTATCAGACATTAATTTATTGGAAATTAATAAAAGGGGAAAATATAACTGGAAAGACGAAGACTGCGATAAAAATTATAACAAAGCGAAACAAACTGCCAACAATAGCAAACAATATTTAACCAACTAATGAACACAATATCAAATACTTCGCTTTTTTTTTAAATGGCGCCTAGGGTTGGTAGCACACGTGTTTGATAACAGATCATTATAAAAATGCGTCTTGTCAGGCTGAGAGCCCAAAATATTTTAGGCCGATTTTCAAATTTACTGCTGAAATTGTTGGGTATAAAAAGATTTAATTGGTTGCTGGGAAAGGTTTCATTTTAAAAACAGATGCCGAGAAATCCTGGGATTTAAAATAAAATGGTTTACAAAAAAAAAAAAAAAAAACCTGGGCTAGAAAATATATTTTTTATTTAAAAAAAAACTATGGTAAGAAAATTTTTCTGATTTTTTTCCCCCCGAGAAAATCTGTAAAACGACCTTTGAACGGGCATACACAGCTAATAGTATAAAATAAAACATACATTGTACGGGGAAAATGTACAACTGACAGGTATGCCAAAGGATTAAAGTTACCCTTATGCCATATCTCAGATCTATCTTAATTAATAACCATAACACAGCTTAATTTGTAAGACCACATTTCTTGTTAGCTCATCTTTATTATATCTAGAAGTAACTTTTCTAGAAATTATAATTTTATAATAAGCTTCAAATTTTCTCCCCAATAACGTAGTAGTTTAGGAAGAGACAATCAAATAGGTGGATTGGCTTACATAAACTGCTTAAATGAATCTTAAGCCAGTAAAGCAGTTGTGGAAATTCCACTTCTTCCTTGTCATTGTCTTTAAAGAACTAAAACTAAGAACGGGCCATTGCAGACTCAAATACCATCTGTGCAACAAACTGAAAATTGGACAGACGGATATGTGCAAAGCATGAACCAGAGTTGGGGCACAGCATGAAGGATGGCCACCGACCAAGCAAAATGGGGACAGTTTGATGCTGCCCCTCAAGACACCACTAGGCATGATGGCCCCTGACTGCTTTGTCAGTCACGGGCTAAGAATTCAAGAAGAAGATAATCTAAGACTCCCATATCTCAGTCTACTGTTGGTTTTTTTGGTTTTGTTTTTGAATGTGTTTGGTGAGTTTGTGCCCACAATACAACTTTTTTCCCATCTCTGCCAGCAGCATAAAATGTACTGACTCTGCAAGGCTGAAGAAATTTAAACAAAAATACTGACACAAAAAAAGAAAATAAGATGCTTTTCCACTAAACAGAATACAAATAAAAACAAAAGTTAAGGGCTTATGCTTATCTAATGAAAATTTGACAAGAGCACAATGCATGAGGCTAACAAACAAAGTAAGCAGAATATTTCTGGGTGTTAAATGCCAAGGGCCATATTAGGGTAGAGTGCTAAAAGCTAGGACTAGTGCTAATGACATATGGACACAGCTTAGGAATGGGTGACAAGTGCCAAATGCCACAAGAACATGAAAAATAGTACAGAGGGAAGAACAACAAGCAGAAGTGAGCATGCTATATTCACCTGCACTCTTGTCCTGAAAATAAGCTAAAAGGCATTGCAAGACTGCTTGGTGGCTGTTACGCACAGAATTTTTTCAAAAGACATTGTATAATTTTTCAAAAGACATTGTATAATTTTGTCTAAAGACATTGTATAATTTTTTTCTAAAGACGTGTAATTAACTTGTCTGAATTGTACACTTTGATTTTTCACACAGTCTAAGCTAGATAACTCTTGTTTAACGGTGATTACATTTTGCAAGGATGGTTTCCTTCGCTTGTGACGGGACTCATCGGTCCATTTTTTTGTACGATGTGTTGGTCACTCTCCTTATATGGTAGTATCGGTCAACTGCTTCTTAGAATGATTGAAACCAGTGTTGAGGATTCTTTTGCTGTCCATATAAGGCACGATTTCTTACAAAATCTTTCTAGAAGGTCTTCAACCATCGTCTCGTTGATTTTTACTCAAGTGTATGCGTTCTGCGCATGCGCGAACTTTAAGAAAGTGAGAATCGTTTTCCGCCCAGAGATTCGATGAGATGAGCAGGACGCTAGGCGCGTCGCTGTGATTTGATATAGGGAATTAGGAATCCTTTTGTGAGTTAGTGTAGCTAACAAGGTCCTTCCCTTGATTATTCAAAACGCCTGGAGGCGTATGTTTTTTGTGGTGTTGATTCGAAACAAGGTAATACCTCAGTTATGTTCAAATCTATAATTTAACATTATGTTGACAATGGTCGATCTCTGCTCGCTCACGTATTACAGTGATAGAGGTTCTTCTACTAGAAGTCACACCCCAGGTATCTTCATACCTGTAAGTTATATGTACATGGGATATACTAAGCCCGAGGAACAGTTCTACGTCCTATGAACATCGCTACATCAGCGATTGCTCCTTTGTCGAGGGTTAGACTTAGGAATGTTATAAAGGTCAGTTTGACCTGTACTCCATGTATGCCATTCTCGTGCGAACAGTAATGGATTTATATTGTACATCTGATCTTCCAGTATCAGAGAGGAGTATTGATATTTATGAATATTTATGAGATGAAGCTGAGGCTATCGTCAGCTAGGATTATCTGTATCAACTTGGAGAATGTATGCAGATCCATGTAGTAACTTTTGTATGCTGAACTATATATTGAACTGTTGATGTCCATGACTCATGTAACGTACCTGTCATTTGTGGCGTCCAAATAAATGATGAAACGTCAAAGCAGTTCACCCTTTTTATGACTTCACATGTCATACTTTATATGCTGTAACTCTGAACTACGTCAATAATATATACACAGCAACAACAACAACAAAACCAGATAAGACACCCTACATCTTGAACTATAATATACCTGGTGTCGATAGGGGTGGTATTGGACATAGGTAAAGATCTTCAACGTACTTGGACTTATACTTACAACGTCCATGGTGGTCAGTAGTTGGTCCACCATTATCATCTTATGGAAGCATCACCTAATCCACCCTTATCATTTTTGGTGGCCAGTGTGGGGACAAGTGCCGATCAAATCGATTTACTGTTCCTGATTCAGAAGGTCAAGTGCCGATCAAATTGATTTACTGTTCCTGATTCAGGTCAAATGCCATTCAAATCGATTTATAGCAGTTAGAAGGTCAAGTGCCGAGCATTGTAAGGAAGAAGGACAAGTGCCGTAACAACATTCAATATCAGAAGCTCTTTTCCTACATCATGGCTGTTCATGGGAGCAGGTGTCGATCAACGTTGGATCATTTATCCTCAGAATGCTGATCACATCCTGTTCTGCACCGTGCTGACGCTTGGATTTATAGAAGTTAAGTGGCCTGTTTTGTTTGTGAACTGTGCCCTTATACTCTAACTGAGCCTTCTATACTTTCACATCCTTACTGTCAATTTGATACATGTTATATGTTTACATGTTATATGTTATTTGTATATTTATATGTTTATATTTCAGCGGGTTTGGTTGGGTAGGTGACTATCATAAGAGATACCACGTCATAGAGGTCTTGTGATAGCGTTCTGTAGGAGCAATTTCCTTAATTGGAAATTGTTAGCAATATTTATTGCTATTTTTGTTAGTTGTGACGACATATGCAGTTTTGTTTTCGGTATTTTTTCGCATTCTTTAGTTTTGTTTTGATTTGTTTGTATTTGTAGGTCTCCTCTTTTCTATTATTCAGTTCTATACACCATTTTTGTTTATACACTGTGACGTCATTTGTTTGTTTACATTCTTCGCATTTGTCAACACATTCTTTGTGATAGTTACTTTTAGTTTTCGCTGTTTATTTCTTTGACTTTTGCGAATGTTTTCGTATTGTGTTTGATCTTTGTTATTGTTTACATTGTCTTGGATCTTTGTTATTGTTTACATTGTCTTGGATCTTTGTTATTGTTTACATTGTCTTCGAATATTGTTATTGTTTACATAGTTCTTGCATGGTTAGCTTTCACTATTGTTACATATTTGCTTATGCACTATTAGCTGTATAGTGCACTTATCATAACTAACTGTTGGATTGGTTCATGCACTATTGGATGTGTAGTGCAGTTATGGTAAATAACTGATGAAATTACTTTATTGAGAGGAAAATAAAAGATTAGACAGAGAATCTGAGCAAAAGAAGATAGATGCTGAGAATCTGAGACTGCAGATGCAGGCAGATGAAAGAAAATTCCAGATGGAAATGGAAAAGCAGAAAAGAGAAGCTGAAGCTGAGGAAAGAAGATTGGACAAAGAAGCCGAGGAAAGAAAATTTCAGCTACAATTGGAGGCTGAAAATAAAAGACTTGAAAAAGAGGCTGAAAATAAAAGACTTGAAAAAGAGGCTGAAAATAAAAGACTTGAAAAAGAAGCTGAAAATAAAAGACTACAGACAGAGTCTGAAAATAAGAGACTACAGACTGAGGCTGAAGAAAGAAGGTTACAGAGAGAAGCTGATGAGAGAAAAGCAAAAATGGAGCATGAAGAAAAACTCTTAGCTTTGGAGTTAGAAAAGATGAAATTGTTGAACACTGGTAATGCTAATGATGCAAATAAGGGGGCAGATAAGTTCAATGCAAGTACTTTTAAGATTAAACTACCTGCATTCAATGCTTCCAGTGAAGATATAACGTTTTATCTGGATAGATTCGAACATGCATGTGCAACACATAACATAGATAAATCAATGTATGTTTATCAATTGTCCAACTTACTTAGAGGTGATACTTTGAGTATGTTAAGTATGGTAGATGAGCCTGACAAGAACAATTATGAGGTTATCAGGGCAGTCTTGTTAAAGAAGTACCAACTAAACGAAGACGGCTATCGTCTTCAATTTACAAATATGTTGCCAGATACTGGAGTTGAATTCTCTGAATTCATTTCAAAGATACGTCTTACTTTTTCACGATGGGTTGAGCTGTCTAAGACAGAACATACATATGAAGCACTTATGGACTTACTACTTAGAGACAAGGTTATGTCTTCTGTCAATGAATCTTTTCTTTCTTTTCTTCGTGAGCGTAAGCCTAAAAACATAAAAGAAATGGAAGAATACTGTTGCCAGTATGTGACTGCGCACCCTCACGTAACCATTAGCAACTCTAGAGTAAAAGAAGGTATGCCAGTTGCTTCGGCAGCACCATATGGCCAAAACTTCAAACGTAAATTTCAGGGTACTCAACATAATATTAATAGAAAGAGTAACCGTAATTATGATCAAAATCATAGCAATCAATACAGAGATGATAATTACAATTATGGAAACTGGGATTCAGCCCAGGATAACAATTACAGGAGAGAAAATAATGATAATTTCAGAGGCAATAATGGTCGCGGTAGATCTCTACATAAGGGAAAGAGATATCAACAAACAAACTCTGTACAACAAGAATCTCAGGGAGCAGATAAACAGTTGAATGATGATAAAAATCCTAATGCTATCGGATGTTCTGCTTTTGATTTTGGTAGAGCAAATAAATGTCCCCAATGTAGTACTTTGTTCGAACCAACTACCGTAACTGCTTTAAGCTGTGGTCACCCTCTTCCCGCTCTCCCTGCTGCAGTTGCGCATGACGGGAGAGGTTCTCTTATACTACATAAGGGTCTTGTAAATAGTAATCCAGTCTCACTTTTGTTTGATTCTGGATGTACTACTATTGGTGTTAGGCAATCTCTTGTGAATCCATCCTGTGCTACAGGAAAGGTCATCAAATGTGTCACATTTGGTGGCACTTTGGAAAAGTATCCTACTGCCATAATACATATTGCTACTCCCTTCTTTACGGGAGATGTCCACGTGTGTCTTCTACCTAACCCTATTGCGGACCTTATTATCGGTCGTATTCACGGAGTTAGGGAATGTACCCCACAGCAGATAGCTGCTTGGGAAGACCAGAATATGCATGCTACCAATGCAGTGGTCACAAGAGCACAAGCTCTTGAAACACCACAAACTTCATTGACTAATGATGATGACTCATTCATAAAATTGCAAGAAGAAGATCCTTCTTTACAAAAATTCTTCATTCTAGCAAAGAAAGGTGACCCAAATCAAAATACAAGTAGAAAGTCTTGGATTTCTATGAAGAACGGCGTACTTGTACGTATGGTACAAGACTCGACTACCTCTGCACATTCTCAAATTCTTGTGCCTAAGAGTATGAGATTGCAAATATTGCAACATGCTCATGACTCGCAATGTGCTGGACATATGGGGTTTTCCCGTACAAAGTCGAGAGTTCTTGCGGCTTTCTTTTGGCCATTTGTAAGCAAGGACATACGTATTTACTGTCGATCTTGCAAAGTATGTCAGGAGGTCAAATCGAGAGGACCACGACATGCTGCACCTATCCAGGCTGCTGACATTCCTATTCGTCCTTTTCAGAAGATGGCGATAGATATTATCGGTCCTTTTAGGATTAAGTCGGCAAGAGGACATCAATTTATCCTCACATGTGTCGATATGTGCACACGTTGGCCAGAGGCTATCCCTCTCAAGAGCATCTCAACTGCCGATATTGCAGATGCTCTGTGGCTGATATTTTCTCGCTTGGGTTTCCCCAGAGAAATATTGTCAGACCATGGCACACAACTTATATCCGACACTATGTCACAGGTAATGTCTATTTTACATATTAAAAGGTCTCTCAGCAGTATATATCACCCAATGTCGAATGGGTTAGTTGAGCGTTTGAATAGGACACTAAAGACTTTACATGGGAAGATAACTGAGGATCATCCTCAGGATTGGGACAGGGTTTTACCCGCGGCTCTCTTTGCTTACAGAGAGGTCCCCAATGAACACACAGGGTTTTCTCCTTTTGAACTTGTCTTTGGCGTGTGACCGCGCGGCCCTATGTCTTTACTTCATGATCTCATCACTGCCGATAATATTACCGATGACACTCAATCTTCTTATGAGTATGTCATTGCGCTAAGGCAAAAGATCATCGAGGCATGCAAATTAGCAACTTCGTCACCCGAGTTTGACAAAGAAAAGGCAAGACAATTTGCTAATAAAAATAGATGTCTACGACAACTTTGTCCAGGTGACAAAGCACTCGTTCTACTTCCTTCAAGGGAGAACAGACTTCTTATTGCATGGAAAGGTCCATATGCAATAGTCTCCAAGATTTCCGACGTCGACTATGTTGTCGATATTGATGGGAAACATAAAACTTTCCACATAAATATGTTGTCGGAATTTCATGAACGACCAGACTATTTTCCAGGCGACGGACGACTCTCCAGTACCTCATGGTCATTACTCATCCCTGTCAGTCATACAGGATGAGGAAACTACTTTTTCTGATGTCAATCTTCCACTTCCTATGGTCCCACTTCATTCTACGGAATCTTGGAGAAACATTACCGTTTCTCCTAACCTTTCCGCTGAAGAACATCGACAAGTTTCGTCAATGTTGCAGACATTTCAGGATGTCCTTACAGACATCCCGGGACACACACATGTCATTGAACATGACATAGTGCTTACTGACCATAATCCTATCAGAGTCAGACCCTATCCAATACCTATCCATTTTCAGTCACAAGTCGAGAAAGAATTGGATGAGATGATACGATTGGAAATAATCGAACCATCTACTTCACCATACTCTTCGTCTATGGTTATTGTCCGGAAAAAAGACAATAATATTCGCATTTGCGTTGATTATCGCAAATTGAACCAAGTTACGAAGTTTGATGCTGAACCTATGCCTTCACTAGAAGAGCTACTAAACAAACTTTCTAATTCTAGATTCTTCACCAAACTAGACTTGTCTAAAGGTTATTGGCAAGTTCCTTTAACTGAATGTGCCAAACCTCTTACCGCTTTTTCTACACCTAGGGGTTTATTTCAATGGAATTTCATGCCTTTCGGCCTTATGAACGCCCCTGCTACATTCGTACGCATGATGCGTCAAATTCTTTCATATCGTACTGATGTCATAGCATCTTCTTCTTCTTCTTCTATCCTTAGCCACCAACCGGCAAAGCAGTATGTGGCCAGTACGCCTAGTGGCGTCTTAGGGCAACAACAAATTGATCAATCTATCGCTGTTTCCACCACGCCTAGTGGCGTCTTTGTGGAACAGAAACAGACCAAACAATCTATCGTTGTTTCCGTAATCAGATTGGTTGGCAAGCAGGTGATCAGCCCACTGTGCAAAGTTTTTACGGGATGGGGTAAACAGCCCCATGCCCAACCCTCCTTAGTCGCTTTTTACGACATGCGTGGTAGGGTGCAGTGTTACTATTCTTTGCTCCCCTTTCGGGCCCCGGCAACACACGGGTGTGTCATAGCATACTTAGATGATATCTGTTTATTCAGTGATTCCTGGGAAGATCACTATTTGGGTTTATACGAATTGCTGTCTACTCTTCGCGAGTACAACTTGACTGCAAAACCCTCTAAAGCCTTTATAGGATTTAGCGAGATTTCTTTCCTGTGTCATCGTGTTGGTCATGGTCTTTTAAAGACAGAGGACCACAATGTTTCGAAAATACTAAACAATTCTGTCCCTAAGACGAAAAAACAAGTACGGAGTCTCTTAGGTTTGATACAATTTTACGGACGATTCATTCCGAATCTGTCCTCCATTATGGCACCACTTTCTACTTTACTGAAGAAAGGATCGCCTAATCTGATCCACTGGTCTCAAGAATGTCAATCCTCATTGGACCAGATTAAAACTCTATTTTCATCTCCACCTATTCTTAGATTACCTACTATTGAGAAGACTTTTGTTCTTCGAAGTGACGCCTCGTCAACTGGGATTGGGGCAGCACTTATGCAGGAGTATTCTGATACTCTGCATCCGGTGATGTATATCTCTAGGAAATTAAATGCTGCAGAAAGGAATTACTCGGTTTTAGACCGTGAATTATTGGCTATGGTATGGTCAATTCTCAAGTTGCAAAGATTCCTTCTAGGTGCACATTTCATGGTGGAAACCGACCAGAAAGCTCTTACTGCTATTCAGAGCAAAAACTTGAAGAGCTCAAGGTCCACTCGATATGCCATAGCTCTTCAACCATTTCATTTTACGGTGCGAGCTATCCGTGGTTCGGATAATGTGATGGCAGACATTCTGTCCAGATGCCCACACGATTCCACTTAATTCTTCTGTCATATATTTCCTGATATACAGTCCACTACTATAATGACATATCAGCACATATGTTATCACTTTTTGTGAATTTATAACATTGTACCATATAATTTCCTTTTTTCTGTTACCGATTTGATCATAACAGAAGAAGGCTTAGTTAGCAATATACGGGCCAAAAGCTCACATGGCCACATTTATATATTGTATTTTAATGATTGTATTAAGAGATTTAACATTTGTCTTAAAGATTTGTGTTATTGATATTTTCGCAGCACATCATTGACGTCTGCGAGATTATGTACATTGTGGAACCTTGAAGTATCCTAATTGGGAGCGGATTATGTCCACATCTTCTAGGAACATCTATTTAATTAGAGCAATACAATGTATCATTATATTATATGCTTGTATCATGTATTTTTGTGTAATTCTATAGTGCGGTATAGTAGTATATGACACCGCTGTTTGCACAACACTTCATTGTTTAATACTATGATAATATATGTAATTTCATAGATTTGTATGAGTATGATTTGGCTTGCATTGTGATGTTGCCATCACTGTGGCGTATGTTGGTGGCACCTCCCTGGAATATATACGCGTACACTTAGGGAAATATTTTCTCTAAGGTTCTGAGATACAATCTCAGCTATCGCTCTATGCGTTGAGCTAGCCGCATATTAGGAATTGTATCCGCGCATCATACATGCGTTTAGAGCCTGTTGTTTCTGGCTCTAGGATTCAAAAAAAAAAAGTTTCATTTTTTTTTCCCGGGGGGTGCGGTAATCTGTTACGCACAGAATTTTTTCAAAAGACATTGTATAATTTTTCAAAAGACATTGTATAATTTTGTCTAAAGACATTGTATAATTTTTTTCTAAAGACATTGTGTAATTAACTTGTCTGAATTGTACACTTTGATTTTTCGCACAGTCTAAGCTAGATAACTCTTGTTTAACGGTGATTACATTTTGCAAGGATGGTTTCCTTCGCTTGTGACGGGACTCATCGGTCCATTTTTTTGTACGATGTGTTGGTCACTCTCCTTATATGGTAGTATCGGTCAACTGCTTCTTAGAATGATTGAAACCAGTGTTGAGGATTCTTTTGCTGTCCATATAAGGCACGATTTCTTACAAAATCTTTCTAGAAGGTCTTCAACCATCGTCTCGTTGATTTTTACTCAAGTGTATGCGTTCTGCGCATGCGCGAACTTTAAGAAAGTGAGAATCGTTTTCCGCCCAGAGATTCGATGAGATGAGCAGGACGCTAGGCGCGTCGCTGTGATTTGATATAGGGAATTAGGAATCCTTTTGTGAGTTAGTGTAGCTAACAAGGTCCTTCCCTTGATTATTCAAAACGCCTGGAGGCGTATGTTTTTTGTGGTGTTGATTCGAAACAAGGTAATACCTCAGTTATATTCAAATCTATAATTTAACATTATGTTGACAATGGTCGATCTCTGCTTGCTCACGTATTACAGTGATAGAGGTTCTTCTACTAGAAGTCACACCCCAGGTATCTTCATACCTGTAAGTTATATGTACATGGGATATACTAAGCCCGAGGAACAGTTCTACGTCCTATGAACATCGCTACATCAGCGATTGCTCCTTTGTCGAGGGTTAGACTTAGGAATGTTATAAAGGTCAGTTTGACCTGTACTCCATGTATGCCATTCTCGTGCGAACAGTAATGGATTTATATTGTACATCTGATCTTCCAGTATCAGAGAGGAGTATTGATATTTATGAATATTTATGAGATGAAGCTGAGGCTATCGTCAGCTAGGATTATCTGTATCAAATTGGAGAATGTATGCAGATCCATGTAGTAACTTTTGTATGCTGAACTATATATTGAACTGTTGATGTCCATGACTCATGTAACGTACCTGTCATTTGTGGCGTCCAAATAAATGATGAAACGTCAAAGCAGTTCACCCTTTTTATGACTTCACATGTCATACTTTATATGCTGTAACTCTGAACTACGTCAATAATATATACACAGCAACAACAACAACAAAACCAGATAAGACACCCTACATCTTGAACTATAATATACCTGGTGTCGATAGGGGTGGTATTGGACATAGGTAAAGATCTTCAACGTACTTGGACTTATACTTACAACGTCCATGGTGGTCAGTAGTTGGTCCACCATTATCATCTTATGGAAGCATCACCTAATCCACCCTTATCAGTGGCATATGACCATGACATTCTCTTGCCGCTCGAGTTCCTGTTCCAACAACATTGTGCATTATTGATATACCTTGTAATCTTTATAGCACTTATTTACAATTAAATTAAAGACATGAATTTATTAATACAATGTCATACTCGATCTTACCTGGATTTATATGAGAGGCCACTTCATCCATTCGGATTTTCACAAAATCATCACAGATTACTTTTATTTATTAGTCGTATAATTTTTAATTAAGATGGTTTGGCCATGTCTGCAGAATGGGAGAAGATCGGATACCACGACAAGCATGGGAAACAAAGAGCCAAGGATCCAGACCCCGAGGACGACCCAGAGTCCGCTGGGAGGACAACATTAGACAATCTTTGAAGGATCGAGGACTAGAATGGAACCAGGCCAGGAGGAAGACAGCCGATAGGATAGTCTGGCGCTCTCTCTTCCAAACCTCTACACCTCACGGTAGAAGGGGAACGACTAAGTAAGTAAGTATAATTTTTAAATTTTATTTAACCTATAGGTTCTTACTTTTTTTCTCTCCTTGTTTTAGTTTCTTTGTCCCTGATGAAGGCCTTATGGCCGTAACATAGGCAATTCTCTTTGTCCTAGTAAGATCCTTTCTCTATCTTCATTTCAATATCATTTTCCTTTGGCTCCTTACAGAGCATGAAGTCACCACTGTAGGATTTCCCCTGACAACAAGCCTATGTCTTCCAAGCATTCACATGCTCTTGCAGTGGTGGTCTGACATGATGAGGTTGCCAACCCCTTTCACAACCTGTCTGACATGATGAGTTGCCAACCCCTTTCACAACCTCATATTAGTCACCTTGTAAGACATGCCCAAGAGTGCAGTAGTTCTATTCTTTCTTCGTCTCTTTATAGACCCCCAGAAACAACATGGCTCCCTATCTCCGTTAACCCCAAAATATTTTCTCTTCCGTTGTTTAATAAAAACAACAAACCAAAAGCTACAGACTTTCATAAATAGGTGCTTGCATGGAATAGAAGGATTGAAGTGGTTTGACAAGATCAGTAATGTGGAACTAATGACAAGAACGTAGAATAGAAGGATTGAAGTGGACTGACGAGATCAGTAATGTGGAACTGATGACAAGAATGTAGAATAGAAGGATTGAAGTGGACTGACGAGATCAGTAATGTGGAACTGATGACAAGAATGTAGAATAGAAGGATTGAAGTGGACTGACGAGATCAGTAATGTGGAACTGATGACAAGAACGTAGAATAGAAGGATTGAAATGGTCTGATGAGATCAGTAATGTGGAACTGATGACAAGAACCAGGCTGTTGATAGCATTACCAGTTAGTCCTTGTTCTGGAATCCCCAGAGTAAGAGAGTTAGTGGAAGACAAGGAGCACATAGAGAAGAGAACTGGAGACAGACATGAAGGGGATGAAGATGACACAGAAAGACCTTGAGCAGACGGCACGACACAGGAAGACTTGGTGTAAGTTTGTTGAGGGCCTGTGCTCCTGGAGGACTTGAAGGACGTTGAATGAAAGAACGAATGTTTAATTCCTAAAATTCTCCAGCTAATTTTTGTCTTTGGCATGTCTCTCTGCTGCAGTATTCTTCATATGACTGAGTTGTAAGCTGGAAAGGTTTTTCAGGAAAGGCAGTAATGAACTGATAAAACATAACGTGGACACTATTTTTTAATGGGGTTTCTGACCTACCTAAATGTACATCTCCACAGATTTCATTATTGAGTAAATACAAAAGTGTAAATATGTCCTTAAAACTCTCATGTGTACTAAGAAGAGATATGAAATAATGAGAGGCTCTCATTCTGAATTTTGTTTTTAAAATGACAGTGCAATGAGTATCCATTTAATGAAAAAAAAAAATGACAATGCAAATGAGTGTCCATTTCATGACTAGAATAATACAAGCTGATAAGCTCTTAAAAAAAAAAAAAGAAGATTAAATGTGTGAGGCACTTGTTCAAAGACAAGAAAAGAAAAGGTACTGTAGGCTTTGACTTACTAAAATCACAGGCTCGAGCCTACCAACCAGGTCTGATATGACTGAAAGATACAACCAATAATGGCACTTAGTTATCACAAATGATGACAAGCAATAACAGTACTTTATACAGTCAACACTTACAGTACCTAAATATAATTACAGTACTTTTTACCATGACAGCACTAATGAATGAACAATTACAGTATCATTTACAGTCAATGCTTACTTACTTACTTACTTACTTAGTCGTTCCCCTTCTACCGTGAGGTGTAGAGGTTTGGAAGAGAGAGCGCCAGACTATCCTATCGGCTGTCTTTCTCCTGGCCTGGTTCCATTCTAGTCCTCGGTCCTTCAAAGATTGTCTAATGTTGTCCTCCCAGCGGACTCTGGGTCATCCTCGGGGTCTGGATCCTTGGCTCTTTGTTTCCCATGCTTGTCGTGGCATCCGATCTTCTCCCATTCTGCAGACATGGCCAAACCATCTTAATTGGGACTGTTCTACTTGGGTCTGCAGGGGGGTAGGATTTAAGGCCTTGACGTATCGTCTGGTTGCGTACCATGTCTCTTCTTGTTACTTCAACCACCTTCCTCAGATACCTCATTTCTGAGGTTTGGATCTGGCTTTTATGGGTTGTAGTCATTGCCCATGACTCGCATCTATATGTCAAGACTGGGACATAGGTGGAGCAGTATACAGCCATCCTCGTTTTCTTACCAACCTCTCTCTTTCTGAGGAATCCTCGATTTATGGCCTGAAAAAGTCTCTCAGCTGCTGCTTTTCGAGTGGCCAACTCTTCTTTGATGCCTCCCTTTCGGTCTATAATAGCTCCGAGGTATTTAAAGTGGTTGACCTGCTCCAGGACCTGTTCTCCCAGCTTAATCTGATGTCTTCTTTCTTCTCGTGATATCACCATGGATTTTGTTTTAGAGCTGCTTATGACCATCCCTCTCTTCTCCAGCTCTTCCTTCCAGACTTGCAGGTTGGATTGGCGATGTGCCTCTGATTTAGCAATCAGGGCAACATCATCAGCAAATGCCAGCTCCGAAATATAGACCTGTCTCATCTTCCAGTACCCCACTGAATACTTTCTTGTTCTCTCCTTACATGCCTTGATGACATCATCCATAAGGAGTATGAAGAGGTAAGGTGATAGGATATCACCTTGTCTTACACCAGTGGTGGTCCTGAACTCTTCTGACTTATGGTTTGCTGTCCTCACATAATTTCTGCAAGACTTGTAGAAGCTCTGTATAGCATGAATTAGAGGTGCTGGAATATTCTTCCTTGTCAAACAGTCCCAAAGTTTGCTCCAGGGGACCCTGTCAAACGCCTTTTCCAGATCTATGAAACAAAGATGGATCTCACTCTTATACTCAAGGGCCTTTTCACTCAGCTGTCTGAGTGTGAAGATTAGTCAATGCTTACGGAATCTAAATATAATTACAGTTCTTGTTACCATTACAGCACTAATGAAAGAACAATTGCAGTACCACATACAGTCAACACTTACAGTACCTAAATATAATTACAGTTCTTGTTACCATTACAGCACTAATGAGAGAACAATTGCAGTACCACATACAGTCAACACTTACTTACTTACTTACTTAGTCGTTCCCCTTCTACCGTGAGGTGTAGAGGTTTGGAAGAGAGAGTGCCAGACCATTCTATCAGCTGTCTTCTTCCCGGCCCGGCTCCATTCCAGTCCTCGGTCCTTCAAAGATTGTCTAATGCTGTCCTCCCAGCGGACTCTGGGTCGTCCTGGAGGTCTGGATCCCTGGCCCTTTGCCTCCCATGCCCGCCGTGGCAGCCGATCCTCTCCCACTCTGCAGACATGGCCAAACCATCCCAGCTGGGACTGTTCTATTTGGGTCTGCAGCGGATGGGATTTTAGGCCTTGACGGATCGTCTGGTTGCGGACCATGTCTCTTCTTGTTACTTCAACCACTTTCCTCAGATACCTCATTTCTGAGGTTTGGATCTGGCTTTTGTGGGCTGCAGTCATTGCCCACGACTCGCATCCACATGTCAAGACTGGGACACAGGTGGAGCGGTACACAGCCATCCTCGCTCTCTTACCAACCTCTTTCTTGCTGAGGAATCCACGATTTATGGCCTGAAAAAGTCTCCCAGCCGCTGCTTTTCGAGTGGCCAACTCTTCTTTGATGCCTCCCTTTCGGTCTATAATAGCTCCGAGATATCTAAAGTGGTCGACCTGCTCCAGGACCTGTTCTCCCAACTTAATCTGATGTTTTCTTTCTTCTCGTGATATCACCATGGATTTTGTTTTAGAGCTGCTTATGACCATCCCTCTCTTCTCCAGCTCTTCCTTCCAGACTTGCAGGTTGGATTGGAGATGTGCCTCTGATTTAGCAATCAGGGCAACATCATCAGCAAATGCCAGCTCCGAAATATAGACCTGTCTCATCTTCCAGTACCCCACTGAATACTTTCTTGTTCTCTCCTTACATGCCTTGATGACATCGTCCATAAGGAGTATGAAGAGGTAAGGTGATAGGATATCACCTTGTCTTACACCAGTGGTGGTCCTGAACTCTTCTGACTTATGGTTTGCTGTCCTCACATAATTTCTGCAAGACTTGTAGAAGCTCTGTATAGCATGAATCAGAGGTGCTGGAATATTCTTCCTTGCCAAACAGTCCCAAGGTTTGCTCCAGGGGACCCTGTCAAATTCCTTTTCCAGATCTATGAAACAAAGATGGATCTCACTCTTATACTCAAGGGCCTTTTCACTCAGCTGTCTGAGTGTGAAGATTAGGTCTTGAGTACTTCGGTTTGCTCGGAATCCGCACTGGACCTCATCCAATTGTGGCTCAGCTAGGCGTCGGAGTCTCTGCTCTAGGATTCTAGAGCAGATTTTTACCAGGGACACTGAGAAGGGATATGCCTCTATGGTTTCCACATTGTCGATTGTCACCCTTTTTGAAAATTGGTGTTATGATGGCAATCTCCCAATCCTTTGGTATGGTCTTGTTGCACCATGCTGCCTGTAGGACCTTTAAGAGTAATAGGTCGCCTGATGCTCCCATGTACTTAACCATTTCTGGTGTTATACCATCATGTCTTGCTGCTTTGCCCATCTTGATTTTCTCTAGTGCTGCCCTCAGTTCTTCCATCTTTATGTCATCTTCACCATCATTGGTTTCCTCTTCTGTGTCAGTGGTTATCATTTCTGATGCTTCATCATGCTCACCATCCTGGAGTTCTGAGAAATATTCTTTCCATCTTTCCATTACTTCCTTCGGGGCAGTAAGCAATTTGCCTTGCTTGTCCTTTATAAATTTGAGAGGGCATTGTTTTTTCTTTCCTCATGTTCTTTAGGGTCTTATAGAACAATTTCTGGTTTTCTTGTGCATCTTTTTCTAGCTTTTCTCCAAAATTCTTCCCAGGACTTCTGTTTTGCTGCTAGCACTTTGTTCTTTGCTTCTGTTCTGAGTGTCACATATTCTCTATATTTTTCCATTTGTCCTGTTGTGTTTTTAGCTCCTAAGTATTGTTTCCATGCCATTTTCTTCTCTCTTATTTTCTCTTTGACTTCCTCTGTCCACCAAGGTGTCCTCTTTCTCTGGTTCCCAAGTCGGACTTCACCGCATGCTTCTGCAGCAGCTGTCTTTATGATATCCTTGAATTTATTCCAGAGGGTTTCCAAGTCATCAGGTCGTTCTTCTGTATTGCTCACTGCTGTAGCAATAAGCCCCTGATATCTGGTCTTAATTTCTGGCTCTCTCAGCTTGTAGGTCCTAATGCTCATTTCTCCTGTTCGTTTACTTTGTTTCTTGTGTGATGTTGGGCAGTTCCTAGGCTGAGCAACTCTTTCAGTTGTTCGTTTGATTGTTAGCAGGTAGTGATCACTTCCAATCTCTGGCCCCCTCCAGACTCCTGCATCTCGGACATATCCGAATGAGCTTTCTGTCCGAACAATGGCATAGTCGATCACTGACTTCTCATTCTTGGTTGGTTCACATCTAGTGTATGCATGTATGCGCTTATGGGGGAACTTTGTGTTTTGTAATGATCAGATTCTGCTCACTGCAGAATCTAAGGAGTCGCTTTCCATTGTCATTGAGAGTATCTTCTCCATATCTTCCGATAACTCCACCCCATCTAGCATGGTCATTTCCAACTCTGCATTAAAATCTCCGAGCATGATAACTTCATCTAGGCAGTCATCCACTGTCCTTTGAAGCAGCTCGAAGAATTCCTCCTTGACCTCTGCTCTCTCATCCTCATTTGGCCCATACACTATGACCAGGTTGACTATGGTTTCTCCTTCTTTTAGTTTTACAACCATAATGCGCTCCGAGACCAAGTTCCATCCCTTGATACTATCTTTTTGATTTTGGGCCACAATGCAACCCACGCCCCCTTTAGCTCTTCCAGATATGGGTACACCACTGTAGAGCAACGTGTTGCCATCGAGATCCATGACTCCTTGTCCTTTTTTCTTCGTTTCCGTTATAGCCAGGATTTCTAGTTTTGCTTTCCTCATCTCTTCCACCAGCTCCTCTTCCTTCCCATTTATACTTCTTGTGTTCCAAGTTCCATAAGTCGTAGTCCGTAGTCCGTTCCAGTTCGTCGCCTTTAGAATCAGTCCGGCTTTCTCTCTTGTAGTTCGCGTAATCATGATTTAAAGCAAACAGGTGATTGGCCTGTTGTGCCTTTGCATGGTGGAGGGGCTGCCTCCTTACGGCCTCCATGCAGGCCGCCCTCCTCCTTTTTCATCCGGGCTTGGGACCGGCATTGGCGGAGTTCAGTCAACACTTACGGTACCTAAATATAATTACAGTTCTTGTTACCATTACAGCACTAATGAAAGAACAATTGCAGTACCACATACAGTCAACACTTACGGTACCTAAATATAATTACAGTTCTTTTACCATTACAGCACTAATGAAAGAACAATTGCAGTACCACATACAGTCAACACTTACGGTACCTAAATATAATTACAGTTCTTGTTACCATTACAGCACTAATGAAAGAACAATTGCAGTACCACATACAGTCAACACTTACGGTACCTAAATATAATTACAGTTCTTGTTACCATTACAGCACTAATGAAAGAACAATTGCAGTACCACATACAGTCAACACTTACGGTACCTAAATATAATTACAGTTCTTGTTACCATTACAGAACTAATGAGAGAACAATTGCAGTACCACATACAGTCAACACTTACGGTACCTAAATATAATTACAGTACTTGTTACCATTACAGCACTAATGAGAGAACAATTGCAGTACCACATACAGTCAACACTTACGGTACCTAAATATAATTACAGTACTTGTTACCATTACAGCACTAATGAAAGAACAATTACAGTACCATATATAGTCAATGCTTACAGTACTTGTTACCATTACAGCACTATTGAAAGAACAATTACAGTACCATATACAGTTACAGAACCTGACAAACATGTCATCATCATTACCCATCAGCTCCCTATGGAGCATAGGCCTTCAATAAACTAATGGCAGATCCTTCTGTCCTGTGCCATCCACTCAAAATCTTTCCGTCTTCATTTATCCCTTTCTCTTCTTTCTCCAATTCTCATCTCCATGTTTGTTGTTTCCCCCTCTCCATCTCACCCTGAGGATTCCAGAATAAGGGCTACCTTATAATGCTATGAACAGATTTACTTAATGTGTGTCCTATCCATCACCATCATCTTCTTTGGACAAACATGTATGCTACTTTATATACTAACAGTGATGAAAAATAACTACAGTATTGTAAGCAACGATAGTCATCTAAAACTGAAAATCACAGTTCAATGTAAAATTTATGAATGGTGATAAATCTGACATAAATTACCCAAATTGTGCAACTGTAGTTACGAAGTTTGTTGCAATGCTGAAAAAAGCTATACTATTTTATACAGGAAAAAACAAAACGTACATTTTCTCTGTATGCTACAAAAATGCAGTTCTAACAAATATATTGAAAATTCATAGATACAAAGCTAATGAATAATTATAGTACACTGTTACAGCTGCAGCACTGATATCAGTAATCACAACCTGACACTGCCACACAATTACAACACTGCACAATAACTGGAAAAGAAAGAAGGACATAATAACTGGAAAAGAAAGAAGGTCAACAAACAAACAATAGTACATCTTGCATCGTTCACTACTGCAATTTTCTTTTTAAAAAAAAAAAATTAATAAAAAATTACTGCTAATAAAGCAATTAATAAAAACAACTAAAACTCTTGCCAAAAAAATGTTGTGTCTTCTTTATCAAATTCATGGTATAACATGTAGTCTATGAATGTTAAGATTTAAAAACAAACATTTAATAAATCTGCAGGCTTGAGATTTGATATTAAAGATGCCTCAGTGTATAAAGAGGAGATGGTAGTATCAAGTGAGAAATGTAGGAATAAGGAAATGCTATCAAGATGTCAGAAAAAATGTCAATACAAAAAAATATGTCTTCTTCTTCTTCTTCCGTCCTTAGCCACCGACCGTCAAAGCAGTCAGTGGCCATTACGCCTAGTGGCGTCTTAGGGCAACAGCAGATAGGTTTTCTTTGCCATTGTTTCCCATCACGCCTAGTGGCGTCTTTAGGGCAACGGCAAATCAACCCATTAAAAAATATGTATTAGCTTTTTAAACTTTGGAAATTTCTTTTCTTTTCATGACAAAGATTTGGAAATTTCTTTTCTTTTCAAGTCAGTCAAGTTTGGGATAAATTGGAAAGCAATAATTTTTTTTTGAACATGTAAAATACATTTCTTTTTGATATGACACTCTTCTAACCTCAGACTGTTTGAAAATGTATTAGGACACAGCCAGGTAAGATATATTTGTTTTAGTACATAAAAATTTTTTTTTTTTAAATGCATGCATCAATATTCACACTGTTGTGCATAATATTTCTAGTCCCAGAAAGTAAATTTATTATTTTTCCCTTGCTTAAAAAAAAAAATTGCAACAGTATGAAGCAAAATGGTCTACCAAAAAGTCATGTGACGTGATAATACTATACCTCCCCACTAGGGTATCTGTAGTGATATTTGTCTTGGTCTCTGTCAGCAAAGTCCTGTGGGTACTTGTTGCGTACTTTTTACATAGTGGGTAGTCCTTTGGTCCTGCCAGTGTACGCACCAGTCTTGATATAGTTATATTATTTGTGCGTTCGATTTATTCACGCACCGACGTGCACAATGCAGAGTATGAGTGACTCTTGGCGCACGGGTTACCTAGTTGAGGGGTTATGACGTCAGGATCTTGTAAGGGCAAGTCGGACTTACTGTCTGTGTGTGTATATTTTTATTCTGTACAATTCTGTGGAAGAATTGTTTATGAAGGATGGCTGGTCTTCAGGTAGAAGCCAACATCCCGTTCGATACGTAAGTTTGTTTGAGCCCTCATTTTAGATATGTATTAATGGTTAAGTGGAACGGCTACTCATCACTGGAGTCTAGTGGGAATCCATATTTGCTGGGTTTCTAGAATGGAACAGTAGAGATCTTAGCCTCACTTAGATTTTACGTAGTGGAAAGTCCTACGAGCGAAGAATGTATTTGATCATATTTTGAATATTGTATTTCGTAATACCAATGCCAAGGTCGTGGCATATTACAGAGAGGTTAGCCAAAGGAAGTCTCTAACCTATTTGTATTTTGATGAATGACTGTATGGATCTTATCAACTGTATAAATTATTGTACGGAGAAAGTCTTGGATTAAGACAAGTCTTATATGGAAGCGTCATTCATGAGCATGAAACTGTTTACTATGACATATGTCCTTGGAAGAAGGTCAACGGACATTACCTTAATGTATCTCAGATAGTAACGGTTAGTGAACTCCAATCACTTGGGTACAAATAGGCTTTGATTGGAAAAGATTCGGCAAGAATTTATTATTATTATCAGAAACTGTACATTGTAATACTCTCATCTTTAATCATGATCGTCCTGTTGATTGTCGTCCGTAACACGTCAATAAATCTTAATAACTCTTACCAACGAGTTGATTACAGTCTTATATTGGCCAATTGCCTACCACTCGTTGGAGTTTGCTTGAAGAACTCTTTTGACATTTTATTGAAACCATTCGCGTGTCTAAGCTAGTACATTGATACACCTATCACTAGCTTACCATACATCACCAAAAGAACCCAACAGTATTTGGTGGCACAGTGTGATTTGGAATATCTAGTTTCAAAGAAGGGAACGTACTCAATATTTCTTCAGAATTGTTCGACAGAAAGACCTGTGTCTTCATCATGGAATCAACACGACGGTTATCAGAAGGTCAAGGTCAGCAGTGAACCTCAACATCAAGTTCTCCATTGACTGACTACGTTGGACATCATCCTTTAGTCCTTATTAATGTGCGAGCAATACTCAAATACTCAAGGCGAAGTATTTCGATTCTCAAACGTACATCTACGGAGACGAGGCATATTTTTTTGTCAGCCGAGATAAGTATAAACGTGGTATCGTTTATCACTGTATTGTGTTTGGCTGTGCCTATTCTCTTTATATGTCCATTTATTAGTTATGTTGCATGTTCTGTGTTATATATTCATTGTGGGAGGTTGGGTACGGCGGCTTAGGACGGAAACATACCAGTTTCACCACAGGTCCGTCTTAAGTGTTCTGTAGGAATATATTTGCAGACTTCCCTCAGTGGAAAGTTCCTACACGTGAGTGTAGAAGGATTCTAGGTCCACTGTGTCTGGTGGTCTGTGACACCTGACTGTTTAGCTGTAGCGTCAAGTTTTTAATTGTTGTTTTCGTAGTTATTTTTATTCGTACTTTAGTTTTATGATGTATCTTGTTTGTAATTATTGTCCATTCTCTGCTTACTATCGTTGAGTTTTTTACAAAACTTATGTTTATACACTGTCTTGTCAATTGTCTTGTTTATTATCTTATCGCAGTTGTCATCGTAATTCTTTACGACATCCTATTTTAGTTTCACATTTTTATTTTATTTGATTTCTGCGACTGTTTTCACTTGTCTTTGATTATTTTGTCTTGTCAGTATTGTTTCTATTGTCTATCACGTTGTTGCTTTCATAACATTTCATTACATAAATTATTTTATTGATTATTAATATATTTGACAATTATATGAGAATAATTTACCGTTCTAGGACAGGAACGAAGACCACTTGGTATAGTAACAAGGATAATTAATCTATATTAATTAATTATCATTTTTGAAAGTAAGAGTATTGTGACTCCTTATAAAGCATAATGTATTCACTAGATTATTTCATTAAACAAGCGAAAGCTCTTCAGATGACTCCTGAAGAGGTAAAAGTATTCGCTATGTCGGAATATAAAGAATCTCAAAGGTTGGAAGCTCAAAGATTAGAAGCTGATAAATTAAGATTAGAAAATTTGAGATTTGATGCTGAGGAAAATGAAAAGAAGAGGAAATTTGAGGCTGAAGAAAATGAGAAAAAAATGAGATTAGTCGCTGAATTAGAAGAGAAACGATTTCAGCGTGAGGCAGAACAGAAAAGATTGGAGGCTGAAGAAAAACTTAAGATTGAAATGGAAAATAAGCAAAGAGAGATGGAGGAGAGAAAATTTATAGCTCAGGAAAATGCTAAGAAATTTCAACTTGAAACTGAGGAAAATGAAAGGAAACGACAGCATGATCTGAAATTGGCAGAGGTAGAATATGATAGAATTAGATTAACTCAAGAAGCTAATTCTCAGAGAACTTTCGAAGGCCAAGCTTCATCCAGACATGATAATTTTAAGGAAGTTCACCTTAAATTACCCAAATTTAATCCCCCGTCTGACGACGTAATATTCTTTTTAGACAGATTTGAGGCCACTTGTAGGTCTTATAATGTGGATAAAGCACTATATTGTACATATTTATCCAGATTGCTTACAGGGGATGCTTTGGCGGTTTATCATACTACCAGTACTAATGACAGGGTTCATAGCAAATTTCTTCAAGCATTTTCCAGGCTTTTTCCAGGTTTTTCCAGGTCCAGCACGTGATTTTCAAGGATGGGAAACTCTAATATTTTCCTCATCTAATTTTCTCAGATATAATTATCACTTTGCTGACCAGCAATCCGGAGCATTACCGTCTCCCATTACCAAGGGTGTTTGCAGATTTCTTTAAAAAGAACTGTTTGTTTTTTTTAAATTCATAAAAGATTGAAAAACAGACATCTTTTCCCAGTTTTTAGCGAATTTGTTCAACGTCAGCGCAAGAAAATGTTAGTGACATGGATGTCAATGAATAAAATAAGCTTGATTGACATATTGATTTAATGATTAACGTATATCAACATAAAAGGCTAATAAAATTGTGAATAAAATGCAAAAAAAAACTATTTTTCGTGTTTGTCTTTTTTGAATGTATTCTGCGTCTATGGCATGACAATGAGCGTTTGTAAATGTTTGAGTAGCTACATACCTCTAGTTGGAGTCTGAGCTGCTTTCTTTATTAACTGGGATTGAAGTTGTAGCTGTAGGCCTCTGCAAGAGTTTTTGTCTGGATCGTTGATAATCCTTGACTGTGTGTTATAACTTGAAGCAGAATATCAGGCATAGAGGTACATTGCAATCTGGGCAGTACATGCAAGTCTGGCCTCTGTTCCCTGCAGCCTTACACACTTTACAGTCTGGTTTGTACCTTGTCCTTTCATATTTATCAATGAAGTGGTGCTCAGTAAGTCGTGTTGTTGTGACCTGTGGTTTTGAAGGTGTCACATTACGTCGAAGAATAGCAGGTTCAATAAGATCCTGATCTTTGCTTTGATCTTTTTTTGTAGAGTTGGCAGTGTTGTAGGTTATGTGCCCATTGACCAGGGCAGTTTCGACTAAGAAATGATATAAAAATAGGTTATGTGTGGGTAGGGGTAGCTTGCACCTAGTTGGCTGAAGTAGTCGACACCTCCCATACTTTTGCTGTATTTTTCTGCAAGCAAAGGCTTCTGAATTGTTCTGCCCTAAAGAATTTGTCTTTCTGTCTTGTTTATATTATCATTGGAGTGAACAGTAGATATAAGGTTAAATCTTTTCATATCATGCCAGGTGACTGTCGGCATGCCTTATCTTCTGTCGCACAAAACACAGGATGATTTGTCTTTTTCAATTTGAGTTGTTTTTTCTTCAATGCTACAGGAAAATGCTTCCTATTTTCAGCTACTGTTCCAAATGCACCAATCTGAATTTCAGGTCTTGAAATAAAGCTGAAGGCTGAATAAAAACTACCACAGAAGAGAATATGTCCCTTGTTGCGTATGAAATTTGAATTAAAACTATGGTGACTTTTCACTGAAAAAAAAGTCCAAATAATCTCAGCTCTGAGAGTTTCTTCCTTGGTCACTGGTCACAAATGATGTCACATCTGTAGGTCTCTTAATAGTGTTAGATGTTTTTGACGTTTCCGAGGGAATAGTGTTAAATAGTTTTGATGTTTCTGAGGGAAAAACTGCTCCTTAGGGTTGTGTTCTTTTCTGTTTAAAAAACAAAAAAAAAATGGAACACACAAATAACTTATAAGTAGGCCTAAGCTATGTATATTTACCAAGTCAAAGTTCTAAACGCATGAATAATATAGTCAAACAATATTTAACTAGAACAAAAGTTAATATATAGTAATTGGGAGGGTGAAGGTATGATGATATCCTTATAACACTTATGATAAATGAAAATCTATTAAATATCTAACTGGAAACATCAGGCCTTTACACACACACACCCCCTCCCCATCTTTACTATTTTTGTTTGATTTTTTTTGTTGGGGTTTGTTTTGTTTTATCGTTTGTTTGTTTCGATTAAAAAAAAAATTTTTTTTATTATTTTAAAAATTTTAAATAACATAGGTCTATGCACAAAATTGGTAATTTTCATTTATTCTAATTACAGTGATTAGACAGATGTGATGCTACTTTCATGTATCGGCGGTTATTCATGTTATCTGGAATTGAAAACATGTAGGCCTAGGCATATCCTAATTATAACCCTGCAGAGCAGAACAGGATATGTCTCTTCATCATAAATATAATGAAAAAGCGTTCAAAATATATTTATTTCCCAAAAATGTGGTGAAATGAACAGTGGGACACGTCTGATAACAGAGTAGGCTATAGGATATGGAATCGCCATCAATTTCTATTCTTGACCATCTCAAACTGTGTCAAACATATTTTCGTAAGCAGTTGTAAACCAAGAAATTTCATTCAAACACTAATTTTGGCCATGGTTAAAAATAACTGTAAATAGGCCTACATTGTAAATTACGGCCGCAAGTACAGTAGGCCTATCTATAAACCGCACTTAGCCTATGTAAATATGTTTTATAAATGAATTTATTACTTACCTCAGTTGAAATGAACGATTTAATACAACATGAATGCGTAGAAACAAGTTCTTGGTGTTGTTGTTGTTGTTTTTTTTTTTTAAGTTTTGGTGAGGCGCGTTCCGTTCAACCTAGTCGGTTATATTAGGGCGCATATCCAAATATAAAAGGCCCTTAGGTCTGAGGTTATAAATACATTTTTTCCCAGTCGTGGGTTTTTGCTCCGCAGTGAATATGTGTAGTTATGTGTCCTTTCGTAGCAGTTAGGGTTAGGTTTAGTATTAGGGTTTGGATTTGGGTTAGCGTTAACCCTAACTGTTACGATACAAGACATAACTACACATATTCACTGCGGAGCAAAAACCCACGAGTAATAGGAAATTACCGCTTTCGAGTAACAACAGACACGCACGCTAAAAATAAATCTGCTTCACATCGTTAATGCAATTCGCCAAAAATGCAAATCGCCGAAAACACGAACCACTGAAAACGTCTGGAAATGGATTTTGTGTCCAAAGGGAAGTAAAAATTCTGCGGTAACTGAAGTTTAACGAAAAATACCATCAATAACCGAAAAATGGAAAACTTCCGATTTTTAATATTTTTTCAAGGTCCGATGCGGGAAATTCAAGGCTGTTAGCCATTTTTTCCAGGCTTTTCAAGGCCTGGAATTTTTTTTTTCGTTTTCCAGGTTTTTCAAGGTCGCTACGAACCCTGTAATGATAAGAATGATTATGACGCTCTTAGAGCTTCTCTTCTTAGAAAATTCCAAATGACGGAAAATGAATACCGATTACGTTTTCGAACATTGTTACCGCAATCAGGTAGAAACTTTAGTGATTTTCTTTCCCAAATACGGCTAACCCTAGAAAGATGGATCGAATTGTCCAAGATAGAAAAGTCGTATGAAGGTCTTTTCGATTTACTGCTGCGCGATAAGGTGCTATCGTCAGTAAATCCAGCATTTCTTGCATTTTTGCACGAACGAAAACCTTTATCTATGAAAGATCTAGAAGAACATTCAAAAAATTTCTGCACTGCTCACCCATCCATGGATCTAAGTAATGCACAGATTAAAAGTGAATTGCCAGTTGCTTTTGCCATACAACAAAATAATTTTCCACGCAATCGTTCATTGAGTAACGACAGGTACTTCAATAAGGGAAATAATGACAATTTCAACAATGGTAACTTTTATAAGGGGAAGCAATTTCAACAATCTGCTCCATTTAATGTTTCTTGGAACCAATCTCATAGATCGCGAGATTTTGGTAACAATAATTTTAAATATAATCAAGGAAATTATAATAAACAACACTGGCGATCAAAATCTCAAGTTCCACAAAATAGACAAGGTTCTTGGAATAAATCATTTAGCCAACATCACAACGTTAATTACAATAATTGGCGTACTCATCCGGATTTTAACTCAAACAGAAATGATAATTGTGGCAATTTTAATGCCAGTAATCAGAATCGATCGCGACGAAGAGATAGATCTTCGAGCAATACACGTAGACATTCTAATGTCGCTTTAAGTGATACACAGGCTAACAATGAACAGGGTAAAGGAGCTGAAACTCATAATGCTATGTCTTGTTCTCTTGATAGTAACCAGGTGAAAGATTGTCCAGAATGCTCGACTCTTTTCCAGCCCAAGGCGATCACGACGCTGCGTTGCGGACATATTTTGCCTAGTCTACCTGCGGTCTGCACGGCCACTTCTGCGTCAGTACACCAGGGACAGGGTTCTCTTAAGTTTAACAGAGGATATGTCAATGCCATCCCATGTTCTCTTTTATTTGATTCAGGTTGTAGCACAGTCGGTGTACGGACTTCGCTGATCAACCCAAGTTGCGCTACAGGCAATGTTGTGAAATGCGTCACTTTTGGTGGCACGGTGGAAACATTTCTCACAGCTGTTATTGATTTTAAAACACCTTTCTTTTCAGGAAAGATCCACGCCTGTCTCCTTCCAAACCCAATTTGTGATGTCATCCTAGGTCGCATACATGGTGTAACAGAGTGTACCCCACAGCAAATTGCTGCATGGGAAGAGCAACATATTCAGGCTGCAAATGCAGTAGTGACCAGAGCGCAAGCTACTATTAAGTCGCATGATACACCTGCTGAACCTACTGTTCATACCACTTGTGATGACGATGCTCCTATTTCACGGGAGTTGTTTGCAACGTTACAAAAGAATGATGATTCTTTAAAAAAAAATTTTCATTATGTGAACAAAAAGAATACCAGCAACAAACTTGCAAAATCTAGACATGACTTTATTCTTAAAAATGGGATTTTAGTTAGATTGATACGGGAAAAGGATTCATCCTTATGTTCTCAGATTCTAGTCCCGTCTTCTATGAGATCTCGGATATTGCGACATGCTCACGACTCGCAATGCGCGGGCCATATGGGTTTTTCGCGTACCAAATCCTGAGTGCTTTCTGCATTCTACTGGCCGGGCGTTCATAGAGATGTTACTCTCTATTGTCGTTCATGTTTGATATGTCAGGAGGTTAAAGTACGGGGTCCATTTCATGCGGCTCCTATTCAAGCTGCGGACATCCCGATTAGACCATTTGATAAAATGGCTATTGACATTATTGGTCCGATGCTTCCATCTGCCAGAGGGCATACGCATATTCTTACTTGCATTGATATGTGCACTCATTGGCCTGAGGCCATCCCTCTGAAGAACACTTCATCTGCCAGTGTAGCAGAGGCGTTGATGCTGATCTTCTCACGCATAGGTTTTCCGCGGAAGATCTTATCGGATCATGGGGTCCAGTTCATTTCTGAATCCATGTCACAAGTTATGAAGACATTAGGTATAGACGGATCTCTTAGTTCAATTTACCATGCCATGTCCAATGGGTTAATTGAGCGTCAAAATAGGACACTCAAGCAGTTGTTGGGTAAGATGACTCAAGATCACCCTCAGGATTGGGACCGGGTCCTACCCGCTGCTCTCTTCGCGTATCGCGAAGTGCAAAATCAAGCCACAGGTTTTTCTCCATTCCAGCTTGTTTTTGGCATACAACCACGTGGACCGATGTCGTTAATCCACGACTTATTGGTTGAAGAGAATATTGAAGATGAAACTCAATCCCCTTATGAGTATGTGATCTCTTTGAGAAAGAGAATCATAGATGCTTGTAGACTAGCTACAGCATCATCCGAACAAGCCAAAGAAAAAGCTAGTCTATTTGCAAACAAGTATAGATGTCTTCGCCAGCTTATCCCTGGTGACGAAGCTTTTGTCTTACTACCTGCTCATAACAATCGTCTATTAATTACTTGGAGAGGTCCTTTCAGGATCATCTCAAGAATATCCGATGTCGACTACATCGTTGATATTAATGGTAAACATAAAACCTTCCACATTAACATGTTGAAGGAGTATTACTCACGTCCTGATTATCTACAGTCAGTGTTCCAAGCGACTGACGATCCTACACCTCCTATTCAACACTACTCTAGTTTGTCAGTCATCCAAGAAGAAGAATCTTCTTTCGATGATGTACAACTGCCAATACCAGTTGTACCACTTCATTCCACTGAGAATTGGAATGATGTTACTATCTCATCTACTCTTTCGGCTGATCAACGTCAGCAAGTCTCTAATATTCTACACTCGTATGAGGATGTTCTCACTGACATCCCAGGTCATACGTCAGTGATCCAACATGATATTATTCTGACTGACGATACGCCTATTCGAGTTCGCCCATATCCTATCCCATTACACTTTCGTGATAAGGTTGATAAGGAATTGGATGATATGCTTCAATTAAATATAATTGAACCATCTTCATCACCATACTCTTCATCTATGGTGATTATTAGGAAGAAAGACAACAACATTCGTCTTTGTGTAGATTACAGGAAATTAAACAAAGTTACAAAATTCGATGTGGAACCTTTACCTCTCTTAGAAGACTTATTGGTAAAATTAGCTCATTCGACATTCTTTTCGAAATTTGACCTTTCGAAGGGCTACTGGCAAGTGCCACTCACACCAAAAGCAAAGCCATTCACCGCTTTCTCGACGGGGCCTATTCCAATGGAATTTTATGCCATTTGGATTAGTGAATACGCCAGCTACCTTTGTACGCATGATGCGCCGCGTACTGTCCCATCGTCCCGATGTCATTACTTACATAGATGACATCTGTCTTTTCAGTAACTCTTGGGATGAACATATTCAGGGATTAAAAGCTTTACTTTCTACTTTACGGGATTATAACTTAACAGCGAAACCTTCAAAGGCATTTGTCGGTTTTCATGACATCTCCTTTCTAGGTCATCGTATAGGTCATGGTTTGATGTATACAGAGGACAGTAATGTCTCTAAGATTTTAAACATCTCAGCACCTAAGACAAAAAAACAAGTTAGATCTCTTTTAGGACTAATACAGTTCTATTCTAAGTTCATTCCTCATTTGTCTACTATAACTGCTCCTTTTTCTTCTTTACTGAGAAAAGGGACAGCTAACATAATCCAGTGGTCTAACGAACATCAAATCGCGTTAGATTCTATAAAAAATTTTTTTTCCAATGAGCCTGTTTTGAGGTTGCCTAACAAAGATCTCACTTTTATTCTTCGTAGTGACGCATCTTCTTACGCCATTGCTGCAGTGTTGATGCAAGAATATACAGGCACCTTATTTCCAGTCATGTACGTTTCGAGAAAATTGACGACGAGCGAAATGAAATACTCCGTTCTTGACAAGGAGTTACTTGCTTTAGTCTGGTCAATCACAAAACTGGAACGATACTTACTTGGCTCACACTTTGTGGTGGAAACTGACCAAAAAGCTCTCACAGCACTGAACACTAAGGACATTAAATCCTCAAAGTCAACGAGATATGCGATAGCTCTCCAGCCATATTGCTTTGAAATTCGTTCAATTCCTGGAGTGAAAAATGTGTTTGCGGACTGTTTGCCAAGATGCCCAAGCGAACTTGTCGAACCTAAACCACTTCCAGATGTTGAAACGTCCTCACAGATAATCGGTCATATATAATATCAGGAACTTTGTACGGTATCATTTATTGAACCTGTATACATACTTTGTATGGAACTGAATTATTCGTACAAGCATAACTTCCAGTATATACTTAATTTTTTCGATCATACGTAACTTCTTGTGTAGTAACATTTTATTAGTACGGAAACATTGTTAATAGTGAAATAGATAGTCAATATTCTTATGGAACATATTATACTACATATTGTGTTAGAGAATATCTTTTCATCGTGTATGGAACATTAAGAACATATTCTCGTCGATTACTAACTAGTCTTAGTGGAACAGTAACACTGAGTAAAATTGCAATTACTTAAATAAATTAGTAATTAGTTATTTATTTGTAATTAATAACTATATTAATTAGAAGAAATCAATTTAAGCTACTTAATTAATTGTAGAGTACACATTAACTAACTTTAATAGTTGTAAGTGTCTCTTTGTACTTATATTTACTTCTCATGGTACATGCTCTTTCAACTTTTAGATAACTAGTCCACCTTACTAATGTTAGAAACATTAAGGGTGTTGCTTCTTAGCGTGTTTAATTATGCTTTGTTTCACTTTGCATGTTCTATTTTCATTTTTTTGTTTTTTGATTCTCTTGTCATTGATTATCATCATCGTTGCTGTTCATTTTCATTTGAAATCATATGTTTCTGGTTTTTTGAAAATTTAGTTGAATGTTTTTATCATCCTTTTTTGGTTTTCATTTTCAACTTTCTTTTACTTCGAATTTTACCACATCGTTCCAAAGTAGGTCGATTGTGGATGTGTGCTTTAATGCATACTTTTATTTAGTTATATTGATTTCCATTTTAATATTCTTTTTCATAATATTGTATAACATTATGACTTTGATTTATGTTCATACATGTTGATGTAGTTTTGACTCACCTCTCTTGGGTACTTAGTTCAAAAAAAATTAATAGAATTAATTTTTTTTAAGGGCCGGTGATAAGGGAGCTGTTGCGTACTTTTTACATAGTGGGTAGTCCTTTGGTCCTGCCAGTGTACGCACCAGTCTTGATATAGTTATATTATATGTGCGTTCGATTTATTCACGCACCGACGTGCACAATGCAGAGTATGAGTGACTCTTGGCGCACGGGTTACCTAGTTGAGGGGTTATGACGTCAGGATCTTGTAAGGGCAAGTCGGACTTACTGTCCGTGTGTGTATATTTTTATTCTGTACAATTCTGTGGAAGAATTGTTTATGAAGGATGGTTGGTCTTCAGGTAGAAGCCAACATCCCGTTCGATACGTAAGTTTGTTTGAGCCCTCGTTTTAGATATGTATTAATGGTTAAGTGGAACGGCTACTCATCACTGGAGTCTAGTGGGAATCCATATTTGCTGGGTTTCTAGAATGGAACAGTAGAGATCTTAGCCTCACTTAGATTTTACTTAGTGGAAAGTCCTACGAGCGAAGAATGTATTTGATCATATATATATATATATCTAACACATGACACCAACTGAACACTTCCTCAACATCTGGGAAAAAATGATCCTCCCTTAGCATCTACGAATACACTGCTCACCTTATAAAACACGCACATTGTAAGTGCAAAGAGCACAAATCCTTAAGTGGCAAGGCCACCGTTTGAGTAGAACATATTTCAAACACCTCAACGGTGCTAAACAGACTTCAAGCATAAAAATGGCTAGATCACACATTAACAAGTGGCTATGCCCCACTTAAGAAAGGACACATCCTAAACGCCCAGAGGTGAATTGCAGATTGTTATATTTTTCTCCGTATCCATCATGGCTAACAACATTCGCACGTCATCACTGTTGCGCATTTCACATCATTTTATGCATGCAGGTGGGAATACAATGTGGAATCAAAAACTACAATAAAAATTAAACCATCAAAGTTGTTTCACACCATGAAGCGAATCCCAACATCTATATCAACCATGTCAATTCTACTACTTCAGGTTCTTTTATTATTTGTTTTCTGATGAACATTTTGAGTCCACAGTTATTCTATGTTGTTATTGTTCTTGCTGGAGTTCCTTTATGTTTATCTATTAGATCAGTCTATTGCTAACTAAAAATCTGCTGGACTTTTATCATTGCTTCACCAGTCACGTCATTTTCATTACCCTCCAGCTCTTTGTGAAGCATAGCCCTTCAGCTAATGTCTTTATATGTTTATATTTATAAAATCCCAGGAACTAATGAGCCAAGTATTTATAAAATCCCAGGAACAAAGAGCCAAGTATTTATACAATTCCAGGAGAAAAAAATGAGCCAAGTATTTATAAAATCCCAGGAACAAATGAGCCAAGTATTTATAAAATCACAAGATCAAATGAGCCAAGTATTTATAAAATCACAAGAACAAATGAGCCAAGTATTTATAAAATCACAAGATCAAATGAGCCAAGTATTTATAAAATCACAAGAACAAATGAGCCAAGTATTTATAAAATCACAAGAACAAATGAGCCAAGTATTTATAAAATCACAAGAACAGAAAAACAAGGACTACACAGTATTACTGGCCCTTTTCATTTTGTGATCCTGTTTAGAAAAAAAAAATGCTCTTTACATCTTTGTGTTCAGTGTTTCCTGTGCTGAAATCTAAGCAGAACAGTGAGCATGAAGATAATACACAAGAGGACTGTGCACCATATACTGGCTTAACAAACACACATTCACACATAGGCAAAGCACAAGCTGTACAGCTTGGGTGAGAAGTCAGTATACTTTATCACAGGACTACATATCAATCAGAACCAGGTATTTGTGCCACAAGAGGAAAGTGCTCTTACAACATAGTCTACTTTATGTCATCTTCTTCTTTGATCCTTAGCTACCAACTGTCAAAGCAGTCAGTGGCCATTGAGCCTGGTGGTGTCTTGTAGGGCAGCAACAAATTGCTTCCACTCTACTCGATCGGAGGCCAGCCTTTATGTAGTGCCCCAGCTCTGGTTCATTCTTTGCATCTCAGCCTCCACAGTCCTCTGCCAAGTCGTTTTTGGCCGGCCTCTCTTTCGCTTTCCTTCAGGGGTCCATAGCATAGCTGTTCTTGTGATGGCAACTTTTGAAGTACAGCCTTGTTAATTCATACTCAAACACTATCATCACTTCAGCCACTGATCTGTGTGTCCGTAATCACTAGTGCACTTATATGCTTGTGACCACTGTGCTTTCATTCAGTGTGAATATTTGTGTCAACCAGTTACACTTCTTTGATCCTTAGCCGCCGACCATCAAAGCAGTCAGTGGCCATCACACCTAGTGGCGTCTTGTAGGGCAACAACAAATTGATTCCACTTTGCTCGATCGGCGGCCATCCTTCGTACAGTGCCCCAACTCAGGTTCATTCTTTGCATCTCAGAACCAGTTACACACCACCTGAATACGTATGTCACATATAGTTCCAGGTGGTCTCTAAAGAAACCTAGAAAGAATTGGAGCTACTGCTGCCTCAGGCTTGTCGTACAAGGTGACTAATATGAGGCTGTGACCTGGGTTGGCAATCTCATGTAAAACAAACTGCCACAGAAACAACAGCAGCAAGAGCATGTGACTACTTGGTGCAGGCTTCCTGTAAGGTGACCAGCTAAAGTGGTGGATCCATGTGAGGAACACAATGGAAAATGATGATGGTGAATACTATTGTTGTTGTTTAACTAGGGGCTGCTGAGCTTCTCGCTCTTTTGCAGCTAATTCCGAGTTGAAGCCTCCTTGGTACTATCTACACTGTAGATCTAGTAGTTGAAGTCATGAGCTCCAGTTTCTCCAGCTTGGCTTGCATTTACAGGATCGTCACATCTGGTCCAAAGCTAGGAGTAAGAAGTGTGTGGCTTACTGTGCATTCCCCGCCATCCAAGGGGGCTCTCCAACTATGCAGAGCTAAAATGCTGTGCTATGGTTCTGGGCTCTCCCGAGGAAATGTCACGTCCTGCACAGAGCCACTTTTCAGCTTCCCATCACTGGGTCCATAGTGAGATCTTTCTGCATGCAGTCAACCAAGTCAAAGCCAAAGAATCAAGTCTGGGGCTCAAGTGACTTCACCAAGCTTAGTGTGCAATGCTGGGTTCTCAACAAGTTTCCCCACAGGGGGAGTCCCTGGAAGTGTGTAGATGATTTCAAGAGTCAATGAGGATGTAATTAGCCTCACAGACAGAGGTTCACTTCCATATACATATTGTAGCATTGTGTATAGCTGGTGGTCATATAAGGATGACTCCAGATATGCCTCCATGCATGATGAATACTATAAATAGCAACACAGGAAGTATATTCCTCTTTAATTTGCGTGATTCTGCATATGTGTAAAGTAACTTCTCACCCATCTTGTACAGAAAAAATGAAATTTACTGGCACTGAACATGCAGACATATATTTTTTAAAAAAATTTCAACTAACAGCATCAATTTCATTCAGTGCTTTCCAGTGCTCCTTAGGAGCGTCCATGAGCCTGGCTGTCTGAATCGTCCGCTTCAGCTCACTTGTCCAGACTTTCAGGTTTGGGATGTTCTCATTCTTCACAAACTTGGCAAGTTCTATGGCATACTGAAGATTAAAATATGTCCACAAATAAACAATTGACTATGAGGCAAAGAAATATGCAACTTGTAAAGCTATTAATGAATTAAACATACACGTTAATAATTTCCTATTTGCATCACAGTTGTAAACTTATCTCCGAAATAAAGTTATGAACCATTATTCAGGGAACAAAAGAAAACAATCTGGATTTAACTAAGAAAATTAACTAGCCATCTTTTATTTTTTTCTTCCAATTTCTCCCTAAAAAGAGTAATGCCCTGCAACTGCATGCAATACACAGTGTCTGAAAATGCTGCACCATAACTGTTATCCATCAAATTAGACTGTCTCACCTAGACATCACTGTACTCAGAGGCAAAGAGTGAAAACTTGAAGGTTGCAGAACAGAGTGGTTCTCAACCTTTTTATGACCATGACCAGAATTTCACAGTTGGTGAAGCTGGCGACCCATGTACCAAAACTGACAAGTATAAATTAATTATAGGAATTCAGCCAAAGTTAAGCTGCTTAAACTTTTGAGTAAGGGAAACATAATGGATCTGACCCATTGCAATGTCTACTGTGACCCAATTTTGGGCTGTGGCTTATAAGTTGAGAATCACTGGCATAACATATAGAGGTTGAATCAAAAGCCTTTCATCCTGAAAAAAAATCTAGTATCAGATATGCCAAGACATGACATGCTATAGAGCTACATCTCAAAATAAATTTTGAATAGCAGTTTCAAGAGTGAAGTGATAGAGTGAAACTTAAAAGGTGTAAAATTGGGGTTCTCTGACAAGATAGGACCAATATGTTCTAAAAATAACCCAAAATAAATCATCAACAGCCATCTCACCTTTTCTCCCTCTTCACTGAGGTCACTGTCTCCTCCTATCCGTCCCTGCAAATTCATCACGCTCTCTCCATGCTGAAGATAAAAAAGTGTTCACACATTCTCAGCTTAATTTTAACCAGATGATCAGCTTGTATCATGTGTACTAATTTAAAAGAAGAAAAAATTAGTCACTCTTAAATGAAACAGTAAATGGGGATGAGGGAGTAGATTAAATGGATTGAAACGATATGACAAGATCATAAATGTGGAGCCGGACAAATGCCAGTGGAACAAGAGATGAGAAAACACTGGCAACAGCTTGGACACACCACTGAGGAAATCTGTTGATAGCATTACAAGACAGTCTTTGATTCTGGAATCCCCAAGGTAAAAGAAGCAGAGAGAGATAAAAAATATTGGAGACAGAAATAAAAATGATGAAGAAGACCTGGAGCTAATAGTACAGGACGACTTGACATACCTTTTCTGAAGACCTATATTCCGTGGGTAGTTGAATGAGGATGATAAATGAAACAATAAAATGATTCTAGAACCATAAATGAAACACTAACATGATACTAGAACCATAAATGAAACAATAAAATGATTCTAGAACCATAAATGAAACAATAAAATGATACTAGAACCATAAATGAAACAATAAAATGATACTAGAACCATAAATGAAACAATAAAATGATACTAGAACCATAAATGAAACACTAAAATGATACTAGAACCATAAATGAAACAATAAAATGATTCTAGAACCATAAATGAAACAATAAAATGATACTAGAACCATAAATGAAACAATAAAATGATACTAGAACCATAAATGAAACACTAAAATGATACTAGAACCATAAATGAAACAATAAAATGATTCTAGAACCATAAATGAAACAATAAAATGATACTAGAACCATAAATGAAACAATAAAATGATACTGGAACCATAAATGAAACACTAAAATGATACTAGAACCATAAATGAAACAATAAAATGATACTAGAACCATAAATGAAACACTAAAATGATACTAGAACCATAAATGAAACAATAAAATAATTCTAGAACCATAAATGAAACAATAAAATGATTCTAGAACCATAAATGAAACACTAAAATGATACTAGAACAATAAATGAAACAATAAAATGATTCTAGAACCATAAATGAAACATTAAAATGATACTAGAACCATAAATGAAACACTAAAATGATACTAGAACCATAAATGAAACAATAAAATGATTCTAGAACCATAAAAACAAACACTAAAATGATACTAGAACCATAAATGAAACAATAAAATGATTCTAGAACCATAAATGAAACATTAAAATGATACTAGAACCATAAATGAAACACTAAAATGATACTAGAACCATAAATGAAACAATAAAATGATTCTAGAACCATAAATGAAACAATAAAATGATACTAGAACCATAAATGAAACAATAAAATGATACTAGAACCATAAATGAAACACTAAAATGATACTAGAACCATAAATGAAACAATAAAATGATACTAGAACCATAAATGAAACACTAAAATGATACTAGAACCATAAATGAAACAATAAAATAATTCTAGAACCATAAATGAAACAATAAAATGATTCTAGAACCATAAATGAAACACTAAAATGATACTAGAACAATAAATGAAACAATAAAATGATTCTAGAACCATAAATGAAACATTAAAATGATACTAGAACCATAAATGAAACACTAAAATGATACTAGAACCATAAATGAAACAATAAAATGATTCTAGAACCATAAAAACAAACACTAAAATGATACTAGAACCATAAATGAAACAATAAAATGATTCTAGAACCATAAATGAAACATTAAAATGATACTAGAACCATAAATGAAACACTAAAATGATACTAGAACCATAAATGAAACATTAAAATGATACTAGAACCATAAATGAAACAATAAAATGATACTAGAACCATAAATGAAACACTAAAATGATACTAGAACCATAAATCACCAGTGTGTTATCGGGGCCCGAAAGGGGAGCAAAGAATAGTAACACTGTTCCCTGCCAAGCATGTCGTAGAAAGTGACTAAGGAGGGTTGGGCATGGGGCCAGTTACCCCATCCTGTAAAAAATTTAAACCACAAAAAACTTCAACAAACATGGACAAGTCAATTAAAGAAAATAAAACACAGCCATCCAAGACAAGACAAGGTCCTCTCGCAGGGAGGTGTATGATGCAAAACAGAGAAAGCCGAAAGGAGTCTGTCTTACTGACTAACCTTCCTTCTTCTAGGAGAACTTCCAGATTTGGCACCTGGAATGTTCGGACATTAAACGAACAAGGGAAAGTGGCACAAGTGAGCAGCAGAAATGAGGGAATATAAAATCGAGGTTCTGGGACTGTGTGAAACAAAGTGGAAGGGGTTAGACAGGAAGAAACTCATCACAGGTGAATTGGTGCTGTCCTCAGGACATGAAGGTGAAAGTTCACACCACAGAGAAGGGGTAGCTCTTATGTTATCTAAAGAAGCACAGAAAGCACTCACTGAGTGAGAAGCCGTTGGACCCAGAATAATAACAGCTACTTTTAAAACAGCTAAAATGAAAATAAATGTAAATGTCATCCAATGTTATGCACCAACTAAAGACAAAGAAGAGTCTGTGAAAGAAGCATTTTATACTAGACTATAGGAAATTATGGAAAAGGTAAAAAGAAGAGACATCACAATTTTGATGGGTGACATGAATGCAAAGATAGGTACAGTCAACACTGGCTTTGAAGAAGTCATGGGAAAACAGGGGCTAGGAATAATGAATGAAAATGGGGAACTATTCTCAAACTTCTGTGCTTCAAATCAACTGGCTATAGGAGGAAGCATGTTTCCACATAAGAGAATACACAAGGCAACATGGATATCACCAGATCATAGAACAGAAAATCAGATTGATCATATGTGCATAAACAAGAAGTTTAGATCATCATTGCAGGATGTAAAGGTATATAGAGGAGCAGATGTGGCATCAGATCACCACCTTCTGATATCCAAAGTAAAAATGAAACTCAAGAGATATGCAACAATGCAAAATTATAGACAACAATTTAATGTAGGACATCTAAGAAATCAAGAAACAAGAGACAAATTTGCGGTCACAATATCCAACAAATTCCGAGTGCTCCAACAGCTGGAAGATGTAGAGAATACAGAAGACTATTGGCAGCAAATCAAAATGGTATGGAATGAGACATGCGAAGAAATACTGGGGAAAAAGGAATGACAGCAAAAAGCATGGATAACAACAGAAACCATCAATAAGATAAAAGACAGAAAAAAACAAGAAAGCAGATTTAAACACAAGCAAAACCAGAAGTTCCAAAGCCAAGGCTCAAGAAGTGTACACAGAAGCAAACAAAGAAGTTAAAACAAGTATCAAAAGAGACAAGAGGAAGTATATTGCGGTGTTGGCAAGAGAGGCAGAAGATGCTGCAGCCAAAGGAAATATGAGAGAACTGTATAACAGCACAAAGAAGCTAACAGGGAAATACAAGCAAACAAGTTGCCTCATAAAAGACAAGAATGGAAAACTGCTCAGCAATATACAAGAGCAAATGAAGAGGTGGACAGAATATTTTGAGGACCATCTCAATAGACCAGCTCCACAAAAAACTTCCCGGACATCCAGCCAGCAGAAGAAGAGCTACAAATTAACGGTGAAAGACCAACGAAGGAAGAAATAAAGAAAGCCATAAAGCTTCTAAGAGATGGAAAAGCGTCTGGGCCTGATGGCATTCCAGCAGAGGCCATCAAAGCAGATATCGACAAGGCTACAGAGATGTTATATAAATTACTTGGTAAAGTCTGGGAAAAGAAAAAGATACCAGTAGAATGGAAGGAAGGTTATCTGGTCAAGTTGCCTAAGAAAGGAAATTTACAAGAGTGCACAAATTATAGAGGAATAACGTTACTATCAGTGCCAGGAAAAGTATTAAATAGGATTATCCTTGAGAGATTAAAAGAGTCCATAGACAAGAAACTGAGAGATGAACAAGCAGGTTTTCGACAAAACAGAACCTGTACAGACCAGATAGCCACTTTGAGAATAATAGCTGAACATAGTCTGGAATGGAATTCACCACTATACATCGGATTTGTGGACTACGAAAAGGCATTTGACAGTGTAGACAGAGAATCCCTTTGGAAATTGATGAGGCATTATGGAGTTCCCCTGAAGATCATTAATTTAATAAAGAAAACCTAAGAAGACATGACATGCAGAGTTCTTCATGAAGGACAGCTTACAGAACCATTTGGGATAAGAACAGGAGTGCCTCTTGTCTCCATTTCTTTTTTTATTAGCAATAGACTGGGTTATGAGAACATCAACAACACACAACAGAAATGGAATCCAGTGGACTCTGACTAAGCAGTTGGATGATCTGGATTTTGCTGATGACTTGGCTCTTCTGTCCCATAACCGTAATCAGATGCAGGACAAACTGAAAACACTCACAGCAATTGGGTCTGAAAATACACAGGAAAAAGACAAAGATAATGAGAATAAATGCAGGTAATGAAAACAGGGTTGAACTTGAAGAAGCACCAATACAAGATGTAGAATCGTACACATATCTTGGCAGCAATGTAGACAAAGTTGGAGGGACAGACAGTGATATCAAAATAAGAATACAAAAAGCAAGAGGAGCTTTCATCGCATTGTGAAATATATGGAGATCAAGAGAAATCAGATCCAACACGAAAATAACAATCTTCAACTCAAATGTGAAGTCAGTCCTACTGTATGGCTCTGAGACATGGAGAACAACAAAGACAACATCCAAAAAGGCTACAGACTTTCATAAATGGGTGCTTGCGTACAATAGAGGGATTACAATGGTATGACAAGGTTAACAACGTGGAACTGATGACAAGAACTAGACAAGTGCCAGTGGAATAAGAGATGAGAAGAAGACGGTGGCAGTGGATAGGACACACACTGAGGAAACCTGTTGATAGCATTACAAGGCAGTCTTTGTTCTGGAACCCCCAGGGCAAGAGAGGCAGAGGCAGACCAAGAAGCACATGGAGAAGAGAGCTGGAAACAGAGATGAAAATGATGAGAATGTGGAAAGAACTTGAGATGATGGCACATGACAGGAGGACTTGGCATGTGTTTGTTGAAGGCCTATGCTCCTTTGGGAGTGGAGGGATGTGATATGATATGATAGAACCATAAATGAAACATTAAAATGATACTAGAACCATAAATGAAACACTAAAATGATACTAGAATCATAAATGAAACATTAAAATGAAAGTCAAGAAAGCACTTTTTTTAAAGCTTAATTCAACATTCACAAAATAAGTAGTCTAGTATACTATGACAGATTAATGTAATGAAAGCACCTCTTAAGTTTCAATTAACACTCAAAGAATAGGTAGTGTAGTATTAAACTAACATGGATTAAAGTCAATAAGGCATCTTTTTAGTATTAACACACAATAAGCCATCTAGTATTATACAAAGATGGATTAAAGTCAACAAAGCATCTTTTAGTTTCATTCAACACTCACAGAAATACTAAGAGTGGTTAAAGTCAAGAAAACAATTTTTTATTTTCTTTCAACATTCACAGAATAAGCCATCTAGTATTATAAGACAGATTAAAATCAAGACTACACCTTTTTAGTGTCGACACACACAGCATAAGCAATCTAGCATTATTCTAGCATTAGTCTAGCATTAGTTACTATGATTCATGTTCACTACACTACTATACTAAAGTTCATAACTAGTACCTCTAATTAGCATGAAGTACACTTACTCTGGTCAAATATATAGTCCTCGGTAATACATGTATGTTCATCAGATAGTAGACCACTCGACTTTGTAAATGACCTGAAATGTATTATTTTTCCCTATGTCTTGTGGAATTTTTAAAGCAACAAGACTGAGATGGTATGACCAGTCAGAAACAACCGTAAGTAACAGAGTCAAAGAGAGTGGTCTGTGTAGTTCTCAGGGCTTCTGACGAGACAAAGAAAGAATACAACGACGGTTGCCTCAGGCATGCCATACAAGGTAGCTAATATGAGGTTGTGCCAAGGCTGGTAAACTCATCATGTTAAACAAATTGCTATAGAAATCACCACTAACAGAGCATGTTTTGTGCAGGCTTCCTGGAAGGGGGACAACTGCAGTGGTGGCTGAATGTTCCATAGCATTCTCCACATCACTCCATTTGCATATGGGTAGCCTGGAGCGTGAGGTTACCAGTCAAGACGCAGAATGAAACATGACAGTACCAAGCCTCACTCACCAGTATATTTGCTTCAATAATTCGAGGGCTTATCACATATAGACTCAACAAAGAAGAGTTTAAAGTTCCTCTCGTACAACAAGAGACGAGAAGAAGATGCTGGCAAGGGATAGGACACACACTGAGGAAACCTTTTGATAGCATCACCAGGCGGTTGTTGCTCTGGAATCTCTAGAAGTAGAGGTGGAAAGATCTTGAGGTGGTGGCCTATGACAGGAGGACTTAACATGTGACAGGAGGACTTGACATGTGACAGGAGGACTTGATATGTGACAGGAGGACTTGACATGTGACATGGGGACTTGACATGTGACAGGAGGACTTGACATGTGACAGGAGGACTTGACATGTGACAGGAGGACTTGACATGTGACAGGAGGACTTGACATGTGACAGGAGGACTTGACATGTGCCAGGAGGACTTGATATGTGACAGGACTTGATATGATATGTGACAGGAGGACTTGATATGTGATAGGAGGACTTGACATGTGTTTGCTGAAAGCCTATGCTCCTAGGGGAGCAAAAGGGTATTGATTAATGTAATGACTGAAGAACGTAAACTGTATGTTCTCAAAATGTGGCACTTGAAATGTCATTTTTTTTTTGTTTATTTGTTGAACATCTTCTTCTTCTTGGATCCTTAGTCCCTGACTGTCAAAGCAGTCAGTGGTCATCACCCCTAGTGGCGTCTTGTAGGGCAGCAGCAGCAAACTGTTCCCATTTTGATCCGTCGGTGGCCATCCCTCATGCCATGCCCCAACTCTGGTTCACGCTTTGCATCTCAGCCTCCACTGTTCTCTGCCAGGTTGTCTTTGGTCTGCCTCTCTTTTGCCATCATTGTGGGGTCCATAGCATAGCAGTTCTGGTTATTGTGTCCGGGTCCCTTCTGAGGAGCTTTTGAGTATTTACAACCTTCTTTTTACTAAATTTATTCATGTTTTAAGTAATGAAGGATCACTGTATATTCTTCTTATGGTAACAACACTGGAGTACCTCATAACATTGACTCAAGCCTATGTCAGCAATAATTAAGCAACAATTTCATCATCATGTGACGTATTCTTTCCAGAACGTTGTCTCCATTACAGCTGCTCTGAACGCATCACGATTCTGGGCAAGTCGACCTGCATCAGCCAAAGACAAGTTCAGACTCTCTGTGATGTCCTGGGTCCACCGTCGTCTAGGTCGACCCCTTCCCCTTTTTCCAGGGACCATGCCTTCCATCACTGTTTTTTCCAGGCTATTATGCCTTTTTATATGACCGAAAAATTTCAGCTTCCTTATTGCGATGGTATTTAGGAGCCAATGTTCCTGTACGTTTAGTGAGTGCAGTACTTCTCTGTTGGTCTTTTTTTTCTGTCCAGGGTATTCTCAACATCCTTCTGTAGCATTTCATTTCGAATGATGTAATCTTTTTTGCAACTGTTTTATTGAGTGTCCAAGTCTCCCAGCCGTATGTTGCTACTGGGAATATACATGCTCTGATCAGCTGTAACTTTGTTTCTTTGCTTGTGCCTTGCCATAGGTTTTTCATCTGTATTAGTTTATGTGAAGCAATTGCAAGTCTTCTTTTAATTTCTACTGCACAGTCGCCAGAGCTGTTGATGATTGATCCTAAGTATTCGAATTCATTAACACTTTTTAGTTTTTCGTTATCAATTTCAATTTCTGGTTTGGTCTTTACTTTGTCTGTTGTCAATACTTTAGTTTTCTTGGTGTTTAGGTATAGATTCTGGGCCTCGCTGTGTTTTTTGGTGGACAGAAGTAATTGTTCAAGTCTTTCTGGGTTGGTCGATAGGAGGACTGTGTCGTCAGCATATCTGATTTCCGGGATCTGGTACCCGCCGATGTTAAATGAGTCAAACTCTGTGTGTTCTTGGTCATCTCTTACATTTCTCATGATATTCTCGGCATAAATGTTAAACAGGTAAGGGGAAAGGGTACAGCCTTGTCTTACTCCTTTCTGTACTTCAAACCATTCTGATGTTTCCCCCTCTATTCTTACGGCTGCCTGTTGTTCTTGGTACAGCAGTGCGATGAGTTGTATAAGGTGGTTTGGAAATCCCATATTTTTCATAATAGCCCATAACTGCTGATGTTGTACACAATCGAAAGCTTTGGTGTAATCAATGAAACAAGTATGTAGGTCAACGTTGAATTCTCTACACTTTTCTATGATGATCCTCATGTTGAATATATGATCTCTGGTGCCACTACCTGGTCGAAAAAAAAACCCGCCTGTACTTCGTTTATTTCTGTTTCTAGCTTTTTGTTGCATCCTTTTCATTATGATTTGTAATAGTATTTTGCTGGCATGACTTATCAGAGCTATAGTTCTGTAGTTTGTGCACAGTTTTTCAGGTTGCCCTTTTTTTGGCAAGGGTATGTAAATTGATCTTTTCCATTCCTTGGGCCAAATTCCGCTTTGCCAGATCTGCAGCATAATGCATGGTATATACGAGCGCTGCCTTCTCCTCCTGCCTGTATCATTTCAGCTGTTATTTCATCACAACCAGGAGATTTTTCCACTTTTTAAGTGTTTGCTTGCGTTCCGGACTTCCTCTATGGTAGGTTCTGGTTCACGTTCCGCTTCATTCATGACGTTGTTATCTGCCGCTTTGTTTATTTCCGTATACATTTCTTGACAGTACTCCTTCCATCTGTTCAGAATATCTTTACGTTCTGTTAGAGTGTCGCCTTTCTTGTCGTTTATTGCTCGAGGTGATGATTTAAAGTTGCTGTTCTTCAATGTTCTTACTTCAGAAAACATATTCTTACTCAATCCCTGTTCGCGCATTTCCTCTGTTTTCCTGCAGGTGTCGTTTATGTATTGTTGTTGTCTTGTCTGACTCGTTTTTTAATCTGTTTTGTGTATTCCTTGTACAACTCCTGATTTTCTGAATCTTTTTTTGGACTTCATTTTTCTTCTCTCTACCACCAACTTCAGTGTTTCGTCTGAGATATATTCTCGTCTCTTTATACTTCATTTAGGAATTAACCTCTGTGCATTTGTAATATAAACATCTTTGATGTTATTGGCAAGTTCATCTGGTGTCATTTCCTCCTGTACTGCCATAAGAATGTCAAATTTGTTCTGAATATCGACACTGTACTCTTCTGGTATGGCGCTTGTGTCATAACGTATTACTTTGTCGCTTGTAATGACTTTTTTCAATTTGATCTTGAAGTTTGCAGCAAGAAGTTCATGGTCGGAGTCACAGTCTGCTCCTGGGAGCGTCTTGATGGATGAGATACAAGATCGCCACCTTTGTTGTATTAAGATGTAATCTATTTGGTTCTTGCTTTTTCCGTCCGGTGACGTCCATGTATATAGTCTTCTTCAGCAGCTGCTGTTGGCGCATATGTTTGTATAATTGTGATGTTCTTTCTTTTTCCTTTCAGTCTGATTGTGACAATGCGGTCATTTATGGGATTATATCCTAATAGGGAGCAGCTGTCCTTTTAGACAGGTAGAAGCCGACGCCACTCTGACCTCCTCTCTCTTTGCCTGAGTATATGAATGTTCCTCCTGATGGAATCGAAAAGTGTCCCTGGCCCGACCATCTGTGCTCTGAGATGCCCAGGATATCGATGTTTAGTCTTTCCATCTCGTTCTTCACTATGTACTGTTTTCCTTGGTATAAGCTTCTGACGTTCCATGTTCCTATTTTGATTATTTTTCTAAGACCGATGGCATGGTTTTCCGTGGTAACACAGTCAGGCTTTTGGCCGTCATCACGATTACCTGTACTGACGCTGCCAACGATCTCTTCCCCAGTTAAATATGATCTGCCTGGCCTGGGGGCCTCACCACCAGATCTTTGTGTAGTATTCAGATTAGCCATTATGGATTTCTTGGCATTGTACATCCAGTAGTTTGCCATTGCTTTCTGGATGGTTCTGGCCGCTTACCATTACAGTCCATGGTGCGCCCTCAGCCCGATACCAGGCCTTTCCAACTCCAACCCTAGAAGCCGTTGTCAAAATATTATTGATCATCCGCCCGTTCGGCCAGCAGTTGTGTGTACTGTTTAAGGGGGACCTCCCTTTTTCAATTTACTCATGTAGTTCTGCCGGCCAGTCAAAGCCGTTGCCCGGGGGGTGGCGCTGCCGTACACAAGCAGACTCGAGGAGCCATACATGAGCTGAACTGGAGTGGGGGAACCAAATAGGATCCAGGCCATCCTCAAAAAGAGGAAGTGACTTCCTCTCACCGTGAGGTACTATCCCTTACACACTCCAGCCCTACCCCCCAAGCAACAATTTATATACAGAAATTACCTGCCAATTTGTTAACAATGAGTCTCTCTCCCTGGTTGAAGATTTGAATAAATGAGATGTCCCTGTCATAATTGTAGTCCAGTGCCTCATACTCTTGTTTGTAGTGCTCTATTCTTTTCAGAAAGTCTTCCAGAGCTGTGTTTTTATCCATTCCTTCATAGTCAGGACTGCACACTTTCACTTCCTGTGTACGACAAATAAAAGATTCTATGATTTAAGCTTCAACTGTTTGTATGCCAACTGGCACAATGAAGAATCATAATTATTATCCAGAGCACAGAGCCACTAATGCAGCTAGTTCCCCCTCCTCCACAGGAAGCTTATATCAAGTATTCAAATGCTCTTGGAATAGTGGTTTCTGTGTCATTTTGTTTTACAATACCTAGTATGACATGATGAGGTTGCCAGCCCCCATACACAACCTCATATTAGTCACCTTGTATGACAAGCCTGAGGGTGCAGTAGTCGTATTCTATCTCAATCTCTCAGACACACCCCGGGGACTACTTGGGGCCCAATCCCGGGGACTACGTGGGGTCCAATTAAGAATAATGAAATTAAAAACAAGTCATAAGAGGCTAGCAATTTGAAGTTGTTCATGGGGCTGGCAACCCCATCATGTAAAATACAATTCTGCCAAAACCTATTCTATTTCGTAACCTGTGAAAAAGCCAAACACCTAATGGAGGAAATATTTAAGATACCATATTTAAAATTTTTTTAATGAGTAGCACAGAATGAACACATGACATCAAGAGAAGAATGTATTATCTCTTTATATATATATTTTCAGCCGCTGACGTCATTAACGTCACAAGGAGATTCAGCAGCATTGACTGGGAAGCCAGTTATAGCTACTCTATCAACCTCTTACTGTGTTTTGCTCTGGTGTCCTGATACATCAGACGATTGCTCCTAGTCATCATTTTCCCCTCTGCTCCTCATGTAGTATGGAGCCATTACTGCAGCTGGTCCTCTTTGCAGGAAGCTTGCACTAAGCATAAACACACTACTGTAATGGTGGTTAATGTAGCAACTTGTTTAATATGATGAGGCTGCTAGCTTCATCCACAACATCCTATTAGACACCTCGCTTGTACGACATGCCTGAGGTGGTAGTAGTCCTGTTCTTTCACCGTCTCATCACAGATCCCTCGGGAAGTATAAGTCACCATGCTCCTAGTGGTCTACTTTATTTTAGTAAAGAAACCACAGCATAGCAGTTCTGGTGATTGTGTCTATCTGGCGGTAAAAAGAATTCTGTTTCGACATCTGCCTATTCTCAACTCTGATCCTGATACCAAAGAGTTGTTTCGTGATACACGTTTGGTAGCTTATCGTAGGGATAGAAATTTTAGGGATATTCTTGTACACAGTCGCTTGCAACATACTAGCCCGTCTTACTTTGGTACTAAACCGTGCCAACGCCGGATATGTAAGACGTGTCCGTTTGTACTGCAAACTCAGTCACTTTTCCGAAAGGAACATTTATCATTAAAGAGTCTTTTACGTGCGAATCCAGAAACCTGATTTATGCTATCATCTGCAAGAGATGTGGCATGACCTACATTGGTGAAACTGGCAGGTGTTTGGCAGACAGGTTTCGTGAGCACTTGAATGACATCTATCATGACAAACATTTACCGGTGGCCCTTCATTTCAATAGGCCTGACCATGCAGGTAATTCTGATATTCATGTTACCGCCCTCCTTTCATGTGCCGGTAATGACAAAACTCGCTTTTCGTTGGAGAATCGCCTTATTTTTAATATGGGTGTTCTAGCTCCCGATGGTTTGAATATCCAACATCATTTTACATAAATTCTGGTAGCTTTTCTCTTTTTCATTCTTTATTCGTTGCCTTTTAGATCTATCTTTTTATGTTTTTGTTTTGGTTCGTTTCGTATCTTTTTATATCTTTGGTTTTGCCGCTATCGTACGTCACTTCCTTGTGATTTCTGTGACGGAGTACTACAGCTTTCTTTCACAGATTCTTTGGATTGAGCTGAGATAACTTTTATTAGTTCATCAGTTTTGTTAATTCTTCTTTTTTTCGTTTTCGTTTCGTTGATTATTTACTTTCTTGTTTCGGTATTTCTGTTAGATTTTACGATTTTCTTGTATTATTATTGTTCTTTTTCTCTCATCACTGTTGTTGTTTACTTTTTCCATCTGCTTGTATCGCTCATTTGTTGTATATTTCTCATCACCGTATAGTTTTTTAGTACCTATTTGTATTCTTGTCTTTGTCACCTGTTTGTGGCTGACGAAGGGTAAAACCCGAAACGTCCCTTGTTTCTTGTGAACCGTTATTCGTAAAACTGATTAAATACCGTTTTATTGGTTTTAATACTTATATTTCTTACCAGTTTTACAGCAGCCCCTTAATTTATTTTAGCCAGATGATCAAACCATTTCATCCTGTACTCATGTATAATAATTTGACTTTTAAGTTTCCTTAATGGACCTGTTTTCTCCTGAGTGGTTAAGACATTAAACAGCCAAAACCCTTGCTTAAAGAGGATAATACAACAATGGGTGATGCTGGCAACCCTAATTTCCTATAGAAGCTACATCCTGCCACAAAAGCTAAACACTGCCACAAACACTATTTTCTGTGTTTTGTTCTCCCAATCATCCAGCCTTTTATCATTTACAGGCACATTGCAAAAGAGGAATTTTTCATTACTTAAACTAGGTAAGCACATTGCCTGACTCTTGTGTCAAGGTCAAGAGAGTTCCACAGCAGATGTGATACGTTAACAGACTTCGCTATGCTAGCACCAGGATTATGAGGTGAGGTGACCACTTCCCTTCCTCACTATCTTTGCTTTCTCTAACTCAACAGCAGAATCAAGTACCCATTTGCAGATGGGTAGCCTGGAGCGTGACATTACCGGGTATTCAGGACACAGAACGAAACATGAATGTACCAAGCATCACTCACCAGTATATTTGCTTCAATAATTCCAGGCTCGTCACATATAGACTCAACAAAGAAGAGCTTAAAGTTCCTCTTGACAGTGAACATGTCAACCAAAGTCTCTCGCCGGTGTCTGGTAGTGTTGGTAGCATCCACCACCTGAAAAGTGAACAAGATCTTATGTTTGCACATATGCCAGACACATAAATGCAACCTTCATGCTAGTGCTTACAGAGCACAATGACCTGTTTTAACTGTCAAAAAAAAAAAGAAAAAAAAGGGTAAAGGTAAAGGCAGTCCCATAGCAGATACTGCCATAGGGGAGTGAAGTGTTAGAGACTTCACTGTACTAGGTCTAGCTTTAACAGGCGGGGTTGACCAGTTCTCTGCCTTTGCCTTCCCTAACTCAAGAGCAGAGTCAGATACCAATTTACAGCTGGGTAGACTGCAATGTGATGCTACCATGCTTTGAACACAGCCCCTTTGCAGCAAGAAGCCAGAGCTCTAACCAATCAGTCAATCCGGTGCTCATATCTGTCAAAAATGAGGGGAAAAAAGTAGTACAGTTTAAGTTCACTGTGAACTCTCCATTCAAAATAGGCTGGACAGGAAGGAAGCGGTCATCTCCTTAATGGACCTGTTTTCTCCTGGGTGGTTAAGACATTAAACAGCCAAAACCCTTGCTTAAAGAGGATAATACAACGAATATAAGGTTGTGGTTGATGCTGGCAACCCTAATTTCCTATAGAAGCAACATCCTGCCACAGAAGCTAAACATTGTCACAAAAACTACACACTGTTACAAAAGAAACTGCTACAAGAGCATACAACTACTTAGCTTTAGGCATACTGCAAGGGTACCTGGTCCATATGGAGCAAAAGGGAACTTAAGAAAAAAGGGGTTATGGCTCGTTCTAATAAGCAGATTACATCATGCTAGAACTACTCCTCAAGAGTTTCATGTTTTCACTGACAGAACTTCAATTTCTAATGTTACAAATTTTAGCTTTCACTTAAACTAAGAAGCTGTACTTAAATCACAGTACACCAGGGCACAAATCTTAATGGCCATAGTTCTCTTTCACATTCAAAATTATCCTTTCATACACCAACCAGTTTCCCAGGGGCAGACTTAACTATTCTCTGGGACTCGTATGTTCTTGCTCGGATTAAGTTGGTTTATTAAATTACTAAAAGGGAAGAGGGGGGGGGGGGGAGGAGAAGAGAGAGAGAAAAGAAGGGGGTGTGCTCAAATCCTGTGTGCTTTTAAGTAAATTTACGTGAAGGTGAAAATAAACCCATGTACTCACTTTCTACCATCTTAGTGAACTGTCAATATATAATGTTAGTTTATTCTAGACAGCAAATTCTATTTCCTTATGTTCCGTGATGATTATTCCAGACTGCCTAATTGTTATCACAATGCTTTTTTTTGACCTTAGGTAAATGTTATATCCATCTCCATCTCTGCTATGATCTTCTGACTAATTCTTTTTCACACATCAAGAACCGGAATGCATTTTGCTGATGCACAGCATGCAGGATGGCAAAGGCATGAAGCACTTTACGAAGCACTGAGTGGGAAACTTTGGAGCCTATTCTTATTATTCCATCCTTTATAAAAAAATAATTAGCTCACTTTATTTTAAAATTACTAATGTTTTCTTTTAACTCATAAATTTGAAAAGGTACAGTATTCTATGAATGTAGGCTCATTTCTGACTGTTAATTACTTGTTGATTCACATAAATAAAATATTTTCAATCACTAATTATAAAAGACCAACGCAAATACTGAATTACTGGGTTTCATATTATCAGTGTCCAACTGTAATACTTGAGTGTCTCAACTACTTCCATTTCCAGTTCACCTTTTCAAAAGCTATCCACATTTTTTTTTCTTTTGCCACTGTCTACTTAATTTCCAACCACTTACCAATGCCTACCTTTAGTTTCTTTTTTCTTCACAATCACCACTCAACCATTTCCTCTGATCTCTTATTTTCTTATCTGTTGTCTTCTTTTCACAATGTACATCAGATGTGGTTAAAAATTATGGAGCAGTTATAAGACCACTGGAGACAACAAAAATGACAACATTAGGTGGATACAATGAACCTACAGCAACTTCTCCTCCCCCATCCTCCAGATATCTTGCAGCATCTTCCATTGCCAGCATAGCCACTCGGCTGAAAATATTTGAGAGCAGCTTTAAGTAATCATGGCAGTTTAGAAACTAAAGAAGATTAAGATGATGTAAACTGTAATTTTATAACCATGTTGCTACAAAACAATCTACAATCTTTTTTAAAATTGCAGGCTATTTATAATTCCCAAATCATTAAAATCTAATGGGAACAAAAAGTATTAAGTGCAGAAATCACTAAACATTAGGGATGAACATCACACTAATGAAATCAATAGGAGAAGATGGAGATGGTTAGGGCTACTACTAAAAATACACACTAACTGATATCCTCACGTAGCTCCGAAAGAAAACCAACAGGAAAAAGGGGACAGGGAAGGAATCATAGGAAGGACCTGGAATAAACTGCAGCTGCTCTTGACAGGTCAAAACTTAAATGAGTCAAGTGTGGCAGCGCCTTATACTCATGACTCCATTAAAAAAAAACACCCACCAAAAATAATTAGCACACATGCAAACCCACATGAAGACCTGACGACTGGCAAAAAAAAAAAAAAAATTAACCCACTCATGGTTAACTGATGACTGGCATAAAAATTAATTCACTAACAATCTGCCGTTGACTACCACTAATACAAATCCACACATCAGCTGCTGATATTATGGAACCAAATTAACTCATCCATGATCCACACTGACAATGGGCTAATATTGGAAACCAATGACAGTAAACCAATCACTTCTTGATAAACTGGCATGCAAATAATACAAAAGACCTATTAATGGCTGGCATAAAAATATAGGAGGGAGAAGTAGATCACAGATTTTCAGTAAATATCCAGCATTAATAATTTAACAGAGCGCAGTCACTCATAAAAATATGCTTACGTAAAAGCATCAAAATCAGGTGGCTGAAGACAGACATGAAAAACACTTGTGCTAGAAGCAGTGAGAGGTAAGAAGAAGGATGAGATGGAATGAACATGGGCTGATCTAACTTCTAATGTAAATAATCAGGTCGTGATATGGAATCCATAGCAATCGAAGAAAAAAACAGAGAGGCAAAGAAACACATGGAGAAAAGTCAAAGCTGTGTACAGCACTTCTGTGATATTATGTTTTATCCTGGGGTAAGAAGCATCATTGTGCCACCCTTTGTGAAGAATACAGACAAGACTAACTACTTTCATCGCATTCATGTTCCCTTACTCCTGACACTAGGGATCAAGTGTATAATGGTTTATAAGCCCAAGAAAGACAAAGACACTGAATGATTATTGATTTAATATAATTAATTAACACCCAGCAACTCACTTGCGTAGCTCTTGTGCTTCTTTATTGTCAGCCTTGAAAAACTCATGACTGCGATATTTATTTGTCTGTGCACGGCGATACTCTCCTACATTAAAGGCTGAATAAAAACAACACATACCCACATAAATAAATTTCCAAAATGGATTGCAGTGGTATAGGTAAGCATGTGTAAACATAAACAAATCTAGTTAACTTTTTATGATGTAATCAAGTTACAAAAATAAACTATAACAAACTCAACCCACATGCACTGGAAAAATTGTGTCTGTATAAACAATGATGACACTAATTCAAGTGTGTCATTTTCCTAGAGGTCACACATGAAAAACTGCAACAAAACCAACTCATTAATGAGGAACTGAGATACCTGAAATCTCAAATGTCAAATCAGTCGACATATAACTCTGAAACATGAGGAACTGAGATACCTGAAATCTCAAATGTGAAATGTCAAATGTCAAATCAGTCGACATATAACTCTGAAACATGAGGAACAGTAAACACAATAACCAAGAAGTTAAACTTGTACTTTCATAAATGGGTTCTTGTGTAGAACAGAAGATCTGAATTGGTATGACCAAGGGCACTAATGTGCAACTGATGACAAGAACCAGACAAGTGCCAGTGGAACAAGAGTTGAGAAGAAGACGCTGGAGATAGACAGGACACACATTGAGAAAACCAGGTTGATAGCATTATCAGGTAGTCCTTATTCTGGAATCCACAGGGTAAGAGAAGCTGAGGTAGATAGAAAAACACATGGAAAAGAGAAATGAAGACCAAAATGAAGTCAAGGAAGAAGTCAAGGAAGAAGTCAAGGAAGAAGACAAGGAAGAAGACAAGGAAGAAGTCAAGGAAGAAGACAAGGAAGACGTCAAGGAAGAAGTCAAGGAAGAAGTCAAGGAAGAAGACAAGGAAGAAGTCAAGGAAGAAGACAAGGAAGAAGTCAAGGAAGAAGACAAGGAAGAAGTCAAGGAAGAAGTCAAGGAAGAAGTCAAGGAAGAAGTCAAGGAAGAAGACAAGGAAGAAGACAAGGAAGAAGTCAAGGAAGAAGACAAGGAAGAAGTCAAGGAAGAAGACAAGGAAGAAGTCAAGGAAGAAGTCAAGGAAGAAGTCAAGGAAGAAGTCAAGGAAGAAGTCAAGGAAGAAGACAAGGAAGAAGACAAGGAAGAAGTCAAGGAAAGACATTGAGCTGAAAGCCTGCCACAGGAGCACTTGGCGTATGTTTGTTGAAGAGGTAAAAAAGGATCCCGTTACACGCCCATTGAGACAAATTTGGAATATGGTGTTAGGCCCATATTTTCTTGACCATCGGCACACTAGGGGTAATGTAGTCAGCATCATGCCGGCTGCCTTAACCTTCCCAGAAGTTGCTCTGATACCCAATTGGGGCTGGGTCTTCCCAGGAGCCATTTGCGTCCTAAGAAAATCCCACATCATCTGGGGATCGAACCATAGACCACTGAGCTAGGAAGCCAGTGCACTAACCACTATGCTACCACGGCTCCAATGTTTGTTGAAGGCCTTTACTATTTTGGGAGCTGAAGGGTAGAGAATAAAAGAATTCAGGTATATTCTCTTTCTATGTATACATATATATATATATGCAAATGCAACCCCTTCTATGATAACATTAATAAACAGCCTATTCATGAACATAACCTTTATCCCTTTAGCTAATGTCAACAATACATATCTGTTTTTAATAACATCATTAACATTGATTTCCTTTTTGGTCACCACAGAACCTGTAACTACCACTGCACGTGGCCTGCAGGAAGCCTGAATGAAAGCAGTCATGTGATCTTATAGAGGCGGCTGCTGTAGCAATTTGTTGTACACGATGAAGTTGCCAGCCCTGTGCACAATTTCACATTAGCTGCCCTTTTATGTCAAGCCTGAAGGAGCTGAGGTTCTTTTCTTTCTCTGTCTCCTCATAGAGTTCCGTCAATTACACAAGGATATTTTTCAATTACGTGTTTGATTCCAGACCACCGCAATAAAGTGAATATCGCAATAAAGCGGGTCACATCCATTGTTTTGGCTTCCCAGTGCATATAAAAGCCTAAACTCATGTTTACACTATGTCTATTAAGTGTGCAATAGCATTAGGTCTAAAATGAAGAATTTACTGTAAAATTAAAAACTTTAATGCTTTAAAAAAAAATGCTAATCTTCATCATCTGAGCCTTCAGCAAATTGTTATCCTCTAGCTGGTGGAGAACCAAAATCTATCGGAAGAAGAAGTCACGTTCTAATAAATAAACATGAATAATTTGAAAAAAAAAGCGCAATATCTGCGAAGTGCAATAAAGCGAGGTATGCCCGTATATTTTGCTCGGTAGGGTGCAGTCTGAACAACTTATATAATGGTACCTTGAGCTGAAGGCACAAGTCAGGATGACTTGGTATAAGTTTGTTGAATGCCTATGCTCATTGGGGCGCTGGGGCAAGTCTTACAGACAGGGGGTATGATGTGTTGGTGTTGTGGGTAGTGGGTTTCCCCCCTTGCTTCACCCTAGGCCTAGTGAATTCATTCATGAAAGGAGCGACCATTGCGGTGTCAGTCTCTTGGCCTAGCAAAACCTCTCATACCCCAAGATCGTTGTGCGTGGTGAAGAGCCACACCCTCCCCGAGGTAGTCCTGGTAACTGAGGGTGCGAATCCTCAGGCAAAACACAACGGATCTAGAGGAGTAAACCTCGATAATAAATCCGGTGCACTACACCGTACACGCCCCCTGTGGGTGGGAAGGAGCCAGATGGATACTGAGCAAGTCTTGGGAGTGGGAACGAGTATGAACTACTTCCTGAAGATCGGAACCCATCGTACAGGCACAGAGACTCAGGACGTGACGATCCTATTGCCTTCAACTCTTGGTCACATGCCTAGAGCCTCGGAGAACTCGGCGTAACCAGCAGGCAATTTGGTGGCGGGGAATGAGCACTGTGAGCCCTACCTTGGCTACGTATCTCAGAGAGAGGCAGAAACACCCCCTTTATCTCCCCCAGAGCTGGCACAGTGCACTTCTGGCTTCTACCCAGGGCGGTAGGAAATCCACAGGCACCCCAGCATCACAATGCCATGAAGATGACTAAGTTGAAATTTATTAACTCAAACTATTATGAAGATAATGCAACCATATTTTCACCATACGAGCTCGGACGCCGCCTCGGTAAACAAGGTCCGCGCAGAGCAGTGACACCCCCAGGCTGCTTGCGAATAGTCTACTACTGGGAACATAAACAGATTAGGGATGAGCCCACTCTCCCGTTGAACAGGTGCTAAAGTCGTAGATACTGGGCCAGAAGGCGCACCGGAAACCACAGTATCACGTAACTCGCCTTTTTTTCTATGGAGAGTACACCGTCAAATAAATCTCGTAATGGTGCTCGCCCTGTGGAGCTCCACCAGGCAGGTGCAGTGCCGGGCTCTGAGCCTCGACAGAGCCCACCCTCAGCTACTGGAGGACCCTCTAAACCGTCTTGTGGAGTCAGCAGACGGCGGAGGAGAACTACTGACCAAAACAAAACAGAAAAAGAGAAACCCAGAGTGCCACTTGTCATGATGCACTGGAATGCAGAGGGAGTGAACAGCAAGCAGGCTGGATACAGCAAAAAGACAGAGCTGGAAAACATCTTGTATGAGAAGCAAGTCAGTGTTTGCTGTATCCAAGAGACTCACTTGAAAGCAGATCAAACCTTTAAAATAAGGGGATATCAATGCTTCAGATCTGACAGAAAAGATAGACGAAAAGGAGGAGTACTTACTCTTGTAAGGAATAACATTCCTGCACACGAAAGGAAAACCTTCATGGATGGAGCAGAATATCAGCTGTTGCAGATAAAGGTAGACAAGATGGAAATAGAACTCCTGAACTATTACTGTCCGAACAACAAACCTCTGAGTCTCAGCTCTATACAGGTACCAGCCACCAACTTTATAGCAGTTGGAGACTTTAATAGCCACTCCCAGAGCTGGGGCTATAACCATCTGGATCACAGAGGTGAAGAGGTTGAAACTTGGCAAGATGATCACTCCCTAATCTTAGTCAATAATGCCACAGATACTCCTACCTTCTACTCCAGAGGATGGCACACAACTTCAACACCAGATCTTGCCTTCTCCACACCAGATATAGCTGGATCTATTAGTAGAGAAGTAGGAGACCAACTAGGGGGAAGCGACCATCGCCCAATCTTTCTTACTGTCCAAAGTGCAACTCTCAGTACAGGCCCAGCCATTACAAGATGGAACTACAAAAAAGCCAACTGGGGTTTATTCAGGCATCAGGTGAACACGCTGCTGTCTACCCTCAAGGTACAGAACAGAGACATTAATGAAGTGGTAAAAGACTTCAACAGATGCATACTACAAGCTGCAAAAGAAACCATTCCCAAAGGATGCCGGCGTAACTACATACCATACTGGTCCAGCACTCTCCAAGAACGTCAGGAAGCTATGGACAGGGCTAGAAAGGACGCAGAGTCTCAGCCTTCACTTGAAACTCACAACAAATGGAAAAAGGCTGTAGCAGAGTTTCAGAGAACAAAGCTAGAAGAAAAACGGAAAAGCTGGAGAACTAAAACGGCATCGCTGAACCTTGAGAAAGACGGCAGGAAACTTTGGAGATTAGTCAAGTCTCTAAATGAAGAGCGTTCCTCACCAAGGCAGACTATCACATTGGATGAAGGTGGCAAACTTTTCAGAGGAAAACAAGCTGCAGACTTGTTTGCTAGAAGATACAGTTCAGAAAGCAACTTACCCATTAACATAGACCATCAGAGAGAGATAAGAAAAGAAATACTGGCAACCATGGGACAGACAGATACTCCTGCCCCAATGAGGGAACCCATCACACTAGGAGAACTACAGAAGGCTATTTCCAAGCTTAAGTTTCAAAAGTCCCCCGGCCCAGACAAAATCAGCAACGAAATGCTAGTAAATCTGAGCTCAGCAGCAAAGACAAAACTGCTTGAGATATTCAACCACAGCTGGTTGAAAGGAACGGTACCCCAAGTATGGAGAGAAGCCATCACAATACCCATACTAAAGAAAGGGAAATGTAAGACCGAGGCTGCAAGTTACCGGCCAATCAGTCTCACAAGCTGTGTTGGGAAGACTATGGAGCGAATAGTCAACCACAGATTGAAATGGTATTTAGAGTCTGAGCAGATCCTGGTGCCGGAACAAGCTGGATTTAGAGAATGCTACAGTATAGAAGACCAAGTTACTTACTTGTCTCAAGCAATAGAAGATGCCTTCCAGGAGAAGAAAAAGGTCCTAACGATCTGGGTCGACTTCAAGCAGGCCTTTGACAAGGTGTGGAAAGATGGCCTCATCGCAAAACTTAGGAGAAGTGGAATCCAAGGCAACATGATGAAATGGATCCAGTCATACTTGCATAACAGGAGAACTAGAGTCACTCTTGACGGTCTGCAGAGCAGAAAAGTGTTGCTCCATCAGGGGGTACCTCAAGGAGGAGTAATTTCCCCAACACTCTTCCTTGTTTACATCAATGACCTGGTGAAAGATCTCCCTGCAGGAGTGAAAGCTGCCTTATATGCAGATGACCTAGTACTCTGGTGCGCTGATGAAAATGTCACCACAGCAAATTATAGAATGCAGCGGGCAGCAGACATGCTAGTGTCATGGGCAGAGAAATGGCTTATCACAATAAACACAGACAAAACCTCCACAACACTGTTCTCCCTCGCCCCCAAGGACAAATCAGCTAACATACACCTAGGGACAACCGTGATCAAGGAAGAAAGCTACCCCACCTATCTTGGGGTGACATTTGACCAAAGGCTTACATGGAATAAGCATATTGAAAATGCAGAAGGAAAGGCCCGAAGACGACTAGGCATACTCAGAAAATTAGCAGGTACCAACTGGGGAGCAAATGAACGAAATCTAAAGAAGATTTATAATGGAGTAATAAGACCACACTTAGAGTTTAGCTCAGCAGCATGGTCATCAGCTGCTAACTCACATCTGCAGTCTTTGGACAAGGTGCAAAATCAAGCTCTCAGGCTCATTACAGGAGCCATGAAAACTACACCAATAACAGAGATGCAGAAGGTTGCTGGATTACAGACATTGTCCCATAGAAGAGACACAAAAACCATGATCCAGATGGAAAAGTACAACAGTATGCCAATGCACCCAATGAAGGCAAGACTAGATGATCTGGCATTGGGACGTCTAAAGCGTAGCAGCTTTGTGCATCGGGGAAAAAGACTTATAAGACAGCATCAAGAAGACCTATCCATGAAGACAACACCACTGAAGCCCACCCTATACCCTGTACCATGGGAGCAGGCCAGCAGTGCCCTCCAAATTAATACATCAGTCAGTGGTCTCACAAGTGGATGTGAATATAATGATCTGCAAAAACGAACTGCTACATTGAGTATGATCCAAGAAAGCTATCCCGATCAATCATGGATACATGCCTATACAGATGGATCAGCAACTAATGCTGTTAGGAATGGAGGTGCCGGTATCTTTATCTCATATCCTGACAACCACTATGAGACTAGGCACATTCCCACTGGTAAATTCTGTTCCAACTATACAGCTGAGGTTCAAGCTCTAGAGCAAGCTGCAAATATGATTTATAACACCAACTCTGACTGCCACCAGGTAGTCATCCTCACAGATGCACTGTCTGTCCTGCAAGCTCTCAAGGGTGGTAAACTCCCGCATCTGAGAAATGAACTAAACAAGGTAGCTGCCAAAAAGAGAACCATACTTCAGTGGGTACCATCTCATTGTGGTGTATCCGGAAACGAAAAGGCAGATAAACTTGCAAAAAAGGGAGGAGAATGTGAACAAGAAGATAATGAAGTCACATACTTTGAGAAAAAGAGAGCTATCCAGACTATCAGAAGAGAACAGAACCAACCCAAAGACGACTATCACACTCTCGACCGGCAGGGACAGATAACTATTTTTCGACTCAGAACAGGGCATAACAAACTGAATAAACACATGCACAAGCTACGATTGTCTGCTTCACCACTGTGCACATGTGGATTAAACGAACAAACTGCTGAGCATGTTCTACAGGACTGTCCTCTGTATGACCAGTTAAGAAAGATATACTGGCCCAATGACTCAACACTAAACTCAAAGCTATATGGAGTTAAAGAGGAACTTCAAACAACAGTCGAATTCATCATGAGAACTCGTCTGACGGTGTAATCATCAAAGATGCGATCGCAAGAAGAAGAAGAAGAATTGGGGCGCTAAAGTGTGATCATGAGGATGAACTTAAAGTAACTGGGGCTTAAATCATCACCGAAATGATCAAAATATTTTCTTTCTTAACATCATCAACGTAACACTCCTTTTGCTTATGTGAACAGAAGTAAACATCTTTACTAGAAATCATTAATGAATACTTCTTTTACTAATATGAACAAAACATCTTTACTAAAATCATAAATATATTATTCTTTTACTAACATGGAACAAAACCTTTACTAAAGTCATACATTTAATCTTCTTTTACAATTATGAACAAAACAAACATATTGACTAAAACTCATCAATAAAATCATCAATCCATTCTTCTTTTGCTATTATGAACAAAACATCGTTATTAATATTATCAATTTTTTTTTAAACTAAAATTATCAACTTTCTTCTTTGACAAATATGAACAAAATATTGTTATTAACATTATCAGCGTACTTCTTTGCCTAATACGAACACACATGCTTAATAAAACACATAAAAGCATTCTTTATTTACTAACATGAACACATTCACTATAGCATCAGTGCTTTCTTTTTTTTTTTTTTTTACAAATATGAACATCCTCACTAAATCATCAACATATTCTTCTTTTTCTAATATGAACAAAACATTTTATTTTAAAACAACAAACTCTTTTACTACTAATATAAACAAATCAGCTTTACTAAAATCATCAATGCACTAGTTCTTTTTACTAATCTGAACAAAACAACTTTACTAAAATCATCAATGCATTGATCTTTTACTTATAAGAATAAAATATCTTTACTAATATCATCAGTGCATTCTTATTTTACTACTAAGAACAAAACACACTATTCAAGACAACAGGATTACATATGCCTGATAAGCTTACCTTTTGTGGCAACCCCAATCCAGTTGAGATATCTGGTCAGTTTTTTTTATATGTAGGTCTTGCCCCTGGCTGGCAGACCAACCATGGCAATGACAGTTGGTGCTCGCAACACATGAGGGCAGGATGCTGGAAAAAAACAAAGATACTGTTTTATTGTTTGTTTGTCAGCATAAATCAGATCTGCCCCCCGTGTATTGCTGATGAGACAAAGAAAGAACACGATGACTGCTCCATCAGGCTTGTTGTACAAGGTGGCTAATATGAGGTTTGTGCATGGTGGCTGGCTTTCTCATCGTGTAAAACTAATTGTTACAAAAATCACTACTGCAAGAGCACGTGAGTACTTGATGCAGGCTTCCTGCAAGGGCACCAGCTACAGTGACGGCTCAATGCTCCATAGGGAGTGGTAGTCCTGTACTTTCTTTGTCTCATCAGAGATCCCTCGAGAACTACACCTTGCAACTCTGGTTAAGATTCAATTACAGGCACTCGTTATATTCAAACTACCACATGTAGTCTGCTGGGGTTTCAGAGAAGACAACACAGAGATTAGGAAAATTGCTCCCTCTGGCATGTCGTAATAGGTGGTTAATTAGAGGCTGTGCACGTGGGCTGGTAACCTCATCATGTAAAACCAATTGTTGCAGCAACCATAGCTGAAAACAGACTCGTATGCTTTAGTGCAGCTTTCTTGCAAGAGGACCAGATGGCGCAATGTAACTTTAGCCTAACCATTAATTATTACATACCAGCAGTTCGTTTTGATTTAAAAACGTAATTAAAACAATGACCAAAAGGTTACGATAGCAAATGACTTTACATACATTTTGTTTTTAAAAATCTGAAAATAATCTCTGTGATGCAAACATGGATAAAATATGTGTGCACGTTGTTTATTAATTATCTCATCTCATCTCATAATCGAAACCTCTTCTACCCCGTAAAACGAGGTGTAGAGGGGACCCAAAGAGCACAAGGCTTCATGGGAAAACATGTAGGCCTAATCAAAGTATCTGGCAAACAGGTGATTAGCCCATTGTCCATTTATTAATTATTTTTATTAAAATCTAACGAAAATATTTGTAGCAAACAAAGAAGCACTACATTTGATATTTCACATTTTGTTTGTTTAACTGCACGGCCTGAGATGTCTGCCTGGTGTGTGGTTTTTTTTAAAGCCCGATACAGGGTTAGGGATACGGTTAGCTGTTGCGCAAGCGATACGGCCAACGTATCAATAGCCAAAAAGACACCCTGCCGCTTGTGTCTACAGCAATGACACACTTTCACAACACACTCGTTAATATCTAAAATAAAAAAATGGTGGCTAACAAATGGAATATATTAATGAAGTTCGCTTGTCTTAATGTTGCATTGGCACACTGTGTAAACCGGATGTTGGATACTTGTTTTTATGTTTGCACACGGTAAAAGCAAGTTCTGCCTGTACCAATACAGTGTCTGTTGTTTGTCCTTATAAAATACAGGTATATGATTTTTTACTAAGAAGAAATCATCACCACAAACAATCACTATCTGATTTCTGTAAGTAACAAAATAAACACTTCTACGAGTTACATAAACAACGTGATAATCACATCTTGAAATATATATATATATATATATATATATATATATATATATATATATATATATATATATATATATATATATATATATTATATATATATATATATATATATATATATATATATATATATATATATATATATATATATATATAAACAACCATCGCTTCTGGGAGTTAGGTCTAGCCTATATAAATTATAAAACAAGCAGCGAAAAACAGAAAGAAAACCGTTCATACTCATAGTTTACTCAGCCTATATCAGAATCGAACTCAGAAAACGAAAATCACATAAGGAGCGGCGACAATAACAAAAAACCCCAAACAGCAGGGCAAAGAAGTTATATCACTATCGAACAATCAATATGCCTATATGTTTTATATACATATGACAACGTTTTGTCACATATCACATTTTACATCTTGCGACGAAATATTGAATAAAATTGGAACAAGCCCAACCGAGTAAAACTGTGACGTCTGCGTGTATTTATGCGGTATCCTGTTCTTTATGCACAGCGTAATATGATCTGCGTTGTCGCTGCACCGGTATCACACATCCGTATTTCAACGGACTCAAAATATACTCGCCCACATACGACTCAATTTGGTCTTACTGTGAATATTTCCAACCAACAAAGGAAGGATATTGTTGTTGAGGCTTTTTTGGCTTAAAGTTTCAAAAAAGATTGGGGAGGATGGGGTAGCCGGCCACTTGCCCAACCCTCCTTAGTTATTGTTCACTACATGCATCGCAGGTTACTGTGCTAATACTTTTGGCTCCCCCTGTCGGGCCCAGGTAGAATACTAATGTGAAACTGGCGGACATTATCCGACAGACACAAGCGAGGAGAAAATGCTGGCGGTGGAAAGGATACACGTTAAGAAAACCTGTTGATAGTATCACAAGGCAGTCTCTGATCTAAAATCCCTAGGGTAAGAGAAATATTGAATACAACGCATGGAGAAGAGAAATGGAGACATACAATAAGGCGAATGCACGGAACCCATGAACGAATATCCTAGGAGAAGGCGGTTTGGCGTTGTGATGTTATGATGTATGTATATAAGCATTACCTCGTCATCTACACAAGCACACACATGTTTCAGAAGGCACTCAGTAAAAGCATGTTCAGTTTGTAGCCATGTTTTATTTACAGGATATCGTACATGTGAAGATTCGCATATTATTACAATGTGTGGTTCGTATTATTAATGTATTATATTACATCCCCCCTTTTTTGAAAAAAAAAATGTGTGCAAACATTTCCAACGAAATGTTTCATGTGAGAAAGGATAAGTATGTGTAATGCTCAGTGTGAGTATATATATGTCACTGTCTGTATCGGCTGGGAGGTGTCACTGTACGGCCAGAACGAGTGGTGTAAAGTGCTGGTGGTTCTGCGGAAGTCCCTGGTTTAGCTTGAGTTGGTTGTGATTTCGGCCTTGGCGCTTGTTGGTTTTGTGGGGTACCAAGGTCTGGAGTTACTGCATTGCCTGTTGTAAGCATGGGAATTCTCTTCTCTGTTGTATTCTGTGGGATTTCTCTAATGTCCACTCTGTTTCGCCTCAGGAGGTTGTTGCTGCTGTCTGGTCTTAAGGTATAGCTCCTGGGTTCAGGGTTTCTGGAAATGATTGTTGCTTCTGACCATGTGTCATTGTCGTGGTTGTAGGTAGTCACATGCTGACCAGGATGTAATGGTGGTAGGTCTTTAGCACATTTGTCATAGTTGGATTTCTGAACTTGCTGACGATGCTGAAGTTGATCATATGTGCTGTCTCTATGTTGTGGACGGAAGTGGACCTTAGATGGTAGGAGGTCTTTAATTCTTCTATCAAACATAAGTTCTGCTGGACTGTCGATCTTACTGTCTACCGGTGTTGTTCTCCATCTCAAGAGTGCTAGGTGTACATCCTCTGTTCTTGTTTTCTTCATGATTGACTTGATAGTTTGTATCTGTCTCTCAATGAAACCATTAGATTTAGGGTATCTAGGTGATGATGTTGTGTGTTTGATCTTCCAGTCCTTAGTAAAGTTTCTGTATGCTTGACCTGAGAAATGTGGACCGTTGTCTGATCTAATTTCATCTGGGATGCCAAACATGCTGCAATACTTCTTTGTAATGTCTGCAATAACAGCTGATGGTGAGGGTTGTGGAAGTTTCTCAATGATGGGAAATTTGCTGTAGTAATCAGCAATAATAAGATAGTCATTATTGTCGATTGAGAAAATATCAGTTCCTATAATGCTCCAAGGGCTCAATGGTATGTCTGATGGTATGAGAGGTTCTCTGCACTGCCTATTTGCATGTTCTTGGCAAATTGAACAGTTTTTACATAGTGTTTCTATGTCCTTGTTTATCTGTGGCCAGTAAACATCTTTCTTTGCTCTCAGTTGTGTCTTCACAATACCAAGGTGACTATTATGGAGCTGTTTAAGGATGATATCGCGTTGTGTTTCTGGTACAACAATGCGATCTCCTTTAAGGATCAGACCATCTTCGATGCTTAACTCGTCCCTCATCGAGTAGTATGGACGGATGTGTGTTGGAACTTCCCTGATAGAGCTTGGCCATCCATGGTATATCAGTTCTTTGAGAGAGTTAAGGATAGGATCTCTCATTGTGTCTTCTCTGATGTGTTCAAGCCGATTATCACTAAACTTGACAAAATCAACTTTGATGTTTGGGGTAAGATCTGCTGTCTTGTTGGGGTTTGGTAGTCTGCTGAGAGCATCTGCAAGACCTATATCCTCTCCTGGGATATACTGAATATTAAAATCATAACCTTGTGTTTCCAATAACAGAGCTTGTAGTCGTGGTGGTGCTGAAGCTATTGGTTTTTTTATGAATCATCTCAAGTGGCTTGTGATCTGAGAGAATTGTAAATGGGCGGTTGAAAAGAAATGTGTGGAAGCGTTTGATTCCAAAACGTACAGCTAGCATTTCTCTTTCAATGTTTGCAAGTTTCTTTTCGCCAGAACTTAATGATTTGCTTGCGTAAGCTACAGGACGAAGTTCTTTGGCATAGTGTCCTTCAGGATTTTTGTCTGGTTGCAAAAGTGCTGCTCCTAGGCCTTTCAGACTGGAATCAACCATGAGAAAAGTGGGTGCTTGCATGTCATAGTATTTCAAGCATGCATCAGATGATATGAGGGTCTTAAAGTGGTTGAATATGTGTTGGTAGTCTTCTGACCATTCATACGGAGTTTCATTCTGTAGTAGAGATCGCAAAGGTTCTGCAGCAGCTGACAAATTTGGTATGAATTGTGCTAGGAAATTGACAGCACCTAAGAATTGTTGCAGTTCCTTCTTTGTAGCTGGTGTTGGCATGTCATGAATATCTTCAACCTTTTTAGGGTCTGGTTTTACACCATTCTGGGTGTACAGCAATCCAAAAAATTGTATCTCCGTTGCCTTAATTGTACACTTTTTGCTGTTGAATGTTAGCCCATTGGCCTGTGCTACATGCATCAAGTTAATCAAGTTACGGTCGTGTTCTTGTTCTGACCTGCCGCAGACTACAATGTCATCCGCAATAGCCACTGTACCAGAACATTGCTCAACAATGTTGTCAATCTTCTGTTGAAAGATGTCTTGTGATACATTCAAACCAAATGGGAGTCTCTTGAAACAATATCTGCCGAATGGTGTTCGAAAAGTTGTAAGGAGTTGACTTTCCTCTGCTATCTCAACACTCCAGTATCCGTGTACAGCATCTAGTTTAGAAAAATATTTGGCATTGTGGAATCTGTGAGTTATCTCTTCCACTGTATGCATTTTGTGTGGACAGCGCTTTAGACTGTTGTTTAAGTGTTTTGGGTCAAGGCAAACCCGAAGAGAACCATCCTGCTTCAGAACGGTTGTGATACTACTACACCAATCAGAATGCTCTTCAACCTTTCTAATAACATCATTCTGCACCATCTTTTCTAGTTCTGTGGCAAGTTTCTGTTTAACATGTATAGGATACTTTCTAGGTGGGTCTATCTTTGGCTCAGCGTTGTCTTTTAAAAAGAATCTTGCCTTTCCTGGAAGTTTGCCTATTCTGTCGAACTGTTCTGGGAATCGCTGTTTAAGGTCATCTACTCCAGTGACGTGTAGAGTAAGATGTTCTTTTTTGTCAGCTTTAATGTTGTTAATAGTTACCACACTCAGCTTTTCGCACATTGGTAAACCCAAAATTGCAGGTCCTTCAACATCTACCAAGTAAAATGTTGACGATGTCCATTCAGAGTCTCTGTATAAACATTCAAGTGTTACTGCTCCGAAACAGTCTATACTTGTTCCATTGTAAGCTCTTAGCTTTGTCCTGCCACTCCTACTTTTTACATCCCTTGTGGGAAATCCTTGCTCATCCACCTTGTCAGGCATGATCTGTCTGAATATTCTTAAGGGTAGAGTGTTACCTTGGGCACCTGTGTCTATCTTGAACCGAATATATCTTTCTTTGTGCCTTTTAGTTCCTGGTATTCGGAATTGTACCTTGCAGAAAGCCTGCGTTCTCTTTGGTTCATTACTGAAAGTTAGTATCTTCACAGTATCAAATGTGGAAGGATCACTTTCTTCACTGGAGTCAAGGTCCTCAGTCATCATAAAGTGTGTTTGTTTTGATGACTCTCTGCTGTGAAGGTTGTGTTGAGCACTGTCTTGTTTCCTCTTGAAACATAATTTTATCCAGTGGCCCCTCTTTCTGCAGTAATGACATGTAGAGTCTTTAGCTGGACAGTGGTTTTGTATGTGGTTTAGGCCACAACATTTACACATAGCACCTCTGCTTGTGTTGTGTTTTTCTTGTTGCTTCGAACCAGTTGCTTTGTTTTGTTTGGGTTTATAGCTTTTTACTGCATTCACCTGGGCTGTTACTGTACCTTGCTGAATTTGTTTAATGTTTAGTGCTCGTGCCTCGTGTTTCCTGCCTTCATCCAGAAGTTGTTGTAAAGTTAGTGTATCACTCTGGCTCAGTATCCATTTCTGGAACTCTGGCATTGGTGTGATGAGAAGGATCTGTTCGATAATTCGCTCTTTTTCTTCTTCTTTGTTAAATTTGCATACACTTGTTTTCTCCTTGATGCGAGTGAAAAAATCATCTAGACTTTCACCAGGTTTCTGTCGCAGGTGGTGAAGTTCTAATCTTGCCGCTCTAAAGTTCGTGTGCTTTATTATCAGACGTTTTTCAAATTCGTCCAATATGGCTGCGGGGTCTGTCGCCGACTCCACAGGCATGGCGGTAGCAAAACTGTTGTAAATTTTTAAACCTTCATCGTCCAATGCTTCTAGGATATATGGAGTTAGGGTTTGTCCTTCCAGACCAGTGGTCTTGGAATATAGATCTATGCGTTGGCGCCATAACAAGAAAGCTTCACTCTTATCATCTTGACCGGCGAATCTCATTTGCGGTGCGTTGCGATATTGTTTCGCCGCCATGGCTGACCTCGATGACGAAAATTAGCCGAATACTGTACTCACGTGTTATCGTGTAGCTGTTTTGCGTCAGTCCGGTATCGACCGCTGCCACCATGTAATGTTATGATGTATGTATATAAGCATTACCTCGTCATCTACACAAGCACACACATGTTTCAGAAGGCACTCAGTAAAAGCATGTTCAGTTTGTAGCCATGTTTTATTTACAGGATATCGTACATGTGAAGATTCGCATATTATTACAATGTGTGGTTCGTATTATTAATGTATTATATTACAGGCGTGTGTTTGTTGAAGACCTGCGCTCAATGAGGACCCGAAAGGTAGTGATGATAATGATGGTGAAAAAGGAAGCAGATGTTCGTTATAATGTTATGTTCACCGGGTCCAGTGCGTATTAAAGTAATCCGTGATGAAACACTAAAAGAAAGAATGAAAATTGGCTTGTTGTTTATGTTATATTTACATAATTTAATAGAATGAACTAATGTCCATCTTGTGGGTGAAGTTATCTTCAATTCAAATGTCAAGTCAGTCCAATTGTATGGCTCTGAAACATGGAGAACAAAAAACAATAAAAAAGTTTCAGACTTTCATAAATGGGTGCTTGTGTAGAACAGAAAGTTTGAAGTTGTTTGACAAGATCACTAATGTGGAGCTGATGACAAGATCACTAATGTGGAGCTGATGACAAGATCACTAATGTGGAGCTGATGACAAGATCACTAATGTGGAGCTGATGACAAGATCACTAATGTGGAGCTGATGACAAGATCACTAATGTGGAGCTGATGACAAGATCACTAATGTGGAGTTGATGACAAGATCACTAATGTGGAGCTGATGACAAGATCAATAATGTGGAGCTGATGACAAGATCACTAATGTGGAGTTGATGACAAGATCACTAATGTGGAGCTGATGACAAGATCACTAATGTGGAGTTGATGACAAGATCACTAATGTGGAGCTGATGACAAGATCAATAATGTGGAGCTGATGACAAGATCACTAATGTGGAGCTGATGACAAGATCACTAATGTGGAGCTGATAACAAGATCACTAATGTGGAGTTGATGACAAGATCAATAATGTGGAGCTGATGACAAGATCACTAATGTGGAGCTGATGACAAGATCACTAATGTGGAGCTGATGACAAGAACCAGACACGCGCCCGTGGAACAAGAGATGAGAAAAAGCCGCTGGAGATCGATAGGACTCACACTGAGGAAATTTGCTGACAACATTACAAGGCAGTCCTTGTTCTGGAATCCCCAGGGTAAGAGAGGTACAGGGAGACCATAGAACACATGGAGATGAGAACTGGAGACAGACATGACGGGTATGAAGATGACATGGTAAGCTCGTGAACTGATGGCACAGTACAGGAAGACTTGGCAAAAGATTGTTGAAGGCCTATGCTCCTTGGGAAGCTGAAGGGTAATGATGATAAGGTGAAGTTATTCTAGGGCAGAAGTGTGAAGACAGCAATGTACTGCTTCATAGAGCTAACACAGTGCTTATCGTTCACTCGTTCATTCTTTCATCATAAATTTGTGAACGACATGAATAATTAATGATTATTCCATTTTTATTCTGTGCAGTAGAAATTACGGACAATTCATTTTTTGTCTTTCAGTACATTTAGTAATAATAATAATACAAAGTGGTTCCTAAAAGTCGCTTTTGCCTTAATTCGTTTTATGATTAATAAGTCATAACTGAAAATCGGTTTCGGCGAGGGATTAAAATATTTGGTACTTGTGTGATATTTCACCGCTAAAATCAAATTGTGGACATTTATTACCCAAACTGATAACCGTACTTTTTCTTGACTGAAAAAGGTTGATTTCACATTGTGATTTGGGAGGGCAAGTTCGTCGTGCATTCATAGTTGACACGCTTACGACAGACCCGCCCTCAACCCCCCTCCCCCCCCCCCGGTATTTTAAGTTTATAAGCAATAAAACGGTATTGAATTGGGACCTAAGATGCGTCAACAGTGCTCCACTACCGCGATAAGTTACCGGGTTTCTGGTTCAAAGCTTGGTAGAGTCTAACCAGCTGTAAATGGGTACCTGACTCTGATCTTGAGTTAGAGAAGGCAACAGCAACGAGGACGGGAACAGGTGTCACGCATCAGTCTAACCAGCTGTAAATGGGTACCTGACTCTGATCTTGAGTTAGAGAAGGCAACAGCAACGAGGACGGGAACAGGTGTCACGCATCAGTCTAACCAGCTGTAAATGGGTACCTGACTCTGATAGGGACTTGAAAGCTGATGATGATGATGATTACGATGACTAGCAATTCCCTAGACTTAAGGGTTTTTTTTATATTTGGACATGCGCCCTAATATAACCGACTAGATTGAACGGGACGCGCCTCGCCAAAACGAGACAAAACTTAAAAAAAAAAAACATTCGAGTAAGTTGTATTTTTTCAGGATTACAAAAAATAAGGACAAAAAAGGGGACGGGGTGGGTAAGAGATTTGTGACGTCGCGTAAGGGGGTGGCAAAAATGTGACAACTCTACGGCCTAGACATTGCGATTGGATTTGCCGATTTTTCGCGCTGGGTGTGGAGGGCTGGGTGGGAAGTTGGTCCCCCTCCCTCACTATGCACTGATCCTTGTCAAATATTTACCTAATCAGAGCCGGATTAACGTAGTAGCAAAAGTAGCATTTGCTACGAGTCCCGCGCTTTTAGGGCCCCGCGCCAATAAATATGTACCGTAAAATCTCGCATATAATACGCACTCGTGTATAATACGCATGCTTGATTTAGCCCAAAATTTTCTGGTAAAATGGAAATTCGTGTATAATACGCACCATTATTTTTCAAGATTTTATTTTATGAAACATTTGTTAAAAGACTGAAAGAAGATGGAAGATGCTGCGCGATAGTAGTTCTTCGACGAACTGAAAGACCATGTCGCTTCATAAAACGAACTGCTCATCCATATGACGCTTTAAATGCTGTTGTGCTTGTATGAGATTTTTTAAGTTCCAGAGCTTTAAGTCGGATTTCAATGCATGAAACACCGAGGCCTTGTTGCCTTCTATCCACTACCCACTCCATTAATGTTTTTTTCTAGGTCTGGAAGATCTGGTGGTGACCCACGATTCGCCTTTTTCTTACTAGGCAACATTTGCAGCGCCTCTTTGTTTTTTCGCCATAATCGAATGTTGCACTCGTTACCGGAAAAATGTCGACTTGCTGCCCGATTGCCGTTAGATTCTGCATATTTTACCACTAAGAGCTTTTCTGTTGCAGTACAACATTTTCTCGAATTCATTTTTAGGGCTCAAAATAATCAAATGACAAACTTCACAACCAAGCTTAATATCAAAACAGATTGAAGACCAAGAGTGCGAAATGCGTTTTGCAACAATGTCTGAAACATAAGAAAACACATGGCACATTCAATTTTGCGCCATTTTCACTGTCAAATTGTGACAAAAACTTGACAGACTTTCCAATGTAGGTTACTTTCGATATCGAAAATTACGTATTTTTTAGTACTCGCGTATAATACGCACCCGAGTTTTAGCGGGCAAAAATTAGTAAAAATTGTGCGTATTATACGCGAGATTTTACGGTACATCATTTTTTGGTCATCTTCTAATACGAGCGTTAAACCAATAATCTTGTGATGTATGCCATCTTTAGCGCCTTTTCATTTGATGTCACGAAATTGTGAGAGAAAGAGCATAACAGGGTGACTTAATGTGACTCTTTATTACTTTTATCTTAACTGTTTGCGGACAGAAGCAGTCATTTTTTTTGGATTTGTTGAAAGTCTGTACACCTTCTTTTCTGCTTCTACCTACCGGTGGGGTCTCCTTTCTACTGCATTATGTGCTGGCGGTAGTCATAATAAGTCCCATTTGCCCTTTCTGAAATGGTCCACTTGGGCAGATGCGACAAGAGCACTTTTACACAGCTTTTCTGCAATAAAACAAGTCTTGGATGATATTTCAGATAACAATGATCAGAAGGCAGAGTGTCGTCAACAGGCTCGTTGTCTACTTTCAACCATGATGAAGTTAGAAACAGGAATAATGATCATACTGTGGGATCAAGTATTACACCGTTTTCAAATGACCAGTGCTTCTTTGCAATCTTCTGACCAAGATTTGAATACGGCTTGTGCACTCTATGAATCCCTGCGGGGGTATATTCAAGCAATGCGGTCTACTTTTGCAGACATAGAGCAAAAGGCCAAGAATGTGACTGAGTGTGAACATTATCAAGAACAAACTCGAAGGAAACACAAACGAAATCGAGAGTATGATGATTTCAGTGGTTCCAGCACAATTGATGAATCTCAAACGCCTTCTCAGCAGTTTAAAAGCCGAACATTTCTTGTCCTTATTGATAGCTTGCTACCTTGTCAAAACGCCAGAAAGCTTATCAAAAGTTGAATGATGTATTTGGATTCCTTCGTCAGTCACAGTCGTTTACAAAATACATAGAGAAACATTATCCACGCAACACCTGGACCCATGCATACACAGATGGATCAGAAACAAATGCAACAGAAAATGGAGGTGGGGGCGTCTTTCTGACCTTAAGCACTGGTGCAGAAAAAATGCTGTCAGTGGCGACAGGACGATTCTCCAACAACTTCAGAGCAGAGGCAGAGGCCCTGAAAACTGTAGCAGAGGTTATATTGACAGAAGAAAGCGCAGAGAGAAGGGTTGCTTTCTTTTCTGATGCACAGTCAGTAATTGCGGCATTGAAAAGCCAAAAATAATACAGACCTGGATGATCTCAGAGTAGTGCTATAACCAGCTCCCCTCCTGGCTGCCTTTACCTTTCAGAGCAGAGTCAGGTATCCATCCACTTACAGCTGGGTAGATTGTAGCGTGACGCCACCATGTCTCCAGCCCACTACCTTTGTCGCGAGAAGCCTGCGCTGAAACCACGGACGCCCTCATAAATGGTTGCTTGTCTAAAATAGAAGGATTGTAGTGGTATGACAAGATCACTAATGTGCAACTGATGACACGAACCAGGCAAGTGCCAGAAGAACGAGACATGAGAAGAAGACGCTGAAGATGGATAGGATACACACTGAGCAAACTTGCTTATAGCTTTGCCAGGCAGTCCTTGGTCTGGAACCCCCAGGGTAAGAGAGGCAGAGGAAAACCAAGGAATACACGGAGAAGAGAACTGATGACAGACAAGAAGAGGATGAAGAAATTATGGAACGACCTTGAGCTGATGGCACAGGACAGGAAGACTTGGTATAAAGCAAATGCTCCTTAGGGACTTGAAAGCTGATGATGATGATGATGACTAGGTTGAACGGGACGCGCCCCGCCAAGACGAGGCAAAAATTTTACATTAAAAAAAATAAATACATAATAATAATAATAATAATAATAATAGCCCCTTCAGTCATAACTGACCATGGGAATGCGCCCCCGAGGTGGCAGCCCTCAAATACTAACCCACAACCCCTACCTGTTAAATGGACTAATCCCGCGCAGGCGGAAAAAAAAAGAAAAAAATTGTAAGGAAAGAGTACGGTTATCAGTTTGGGTAATAAATTTGGAAAATTTGATTTTAGCGGTGAAATATCACACAAGTACCGAAAATGGCATGGAAACAATACTTATGAGCTAAAAACACAGCAGGACAATCGCTGAAATATAGAGAATATGTGACACTCAGAACAGAAGCAAAGAACAAGGTGCTAGCTGCAAAACAGAAGTCCTGGGAAGAATTTGGAGAAAAGCCAGAAAAAGATGCGCAAGAAAACCAGAGATTGTTCTATAAGACCCTAAAGAACATGAGGAAAGAAAAACAATGCCTTCTCAAATTTATAAAGGACAAGCAAGGCAAATTGCTTACTGCCCCGAAGGAAGTAATGGAAAGATGGAAAGAATATTTCTCAGAACTCCTTGATGGTGAGCAAGTGTGATAAACGAGCGCAAAGGCCTTATAACTCTATCTTTTCCTACATCTCTCGTATGGTATTTGTGTTCTTTCACCCCACATTTGCTATCCCATATTTGCTATTTCATCGTTGTGATTACTCGCTACCGGTATCTAGAGAACCACATTTGTTCTTTCATCGAGGGAAATAAAGTCCTTTGATTGAGTCCCCATACCTGACATTATCGTTTGAAGCCCACATTGCATCGTGATAAATCTGGTGAAAACACATCTGGTCATCCCAATCAGACATCTGGGCATGCTGTAATTGCTGTGGACCATTGTTATCTTTGCGGCTAGCGACGGGTCACCACATGGGACGCCCAGATTGGCCAGGTGAAAACGTCTCATGCTGTAATGGTGTTATCTTTGGTCGGCCGCTGTTCAGACAAGCGTTGGGTTACCACATTGGACGCCCAGCTTGGCCAGGTGAACAATAAACAATCAGAGAGTAAGGTGACAGCAATTGGACAGCACTTTTGCATTAGCCCGCCAATTATCTCCATACCTGTTTGTCAAACCACACCCACGTTTGGACTGACAGGGGACAAGAGCGATCCTGTGAATGAGTGACCAGAGGGACTATTAAGGATTGGTTGGTATGGGCGGAGCTGGATGTCAGGGATCCAAGAAACCCACATTGGACTTCCAGAAATATAATCTACTGCGTATCTTGCTAGAGGAAGGAGTCCAGTTTTTACATTGTGAGGAAGAGATTAAACCCAAAAACGCCTAGCCTAAATACACGTGTTTATTCAGAGTGGATATAATTCAGTTCTGTGATGAATTGTGTTCTTAAAGGATTTTGCGAAGGGAAAAGAAGTTCATCAGAAGTCTGAGTCTACACGCAACGTGTCTGACGTCTAACCAGAAATAAGTTATCAAAAACGGACATTTGGCTAGCAGAATTCGCCATAGGACATCTGTCATTCCTCAATTAAAAAGGAATATTGTCTCACCCACAAGTCAGAAGGTTGACGCAGCATTTTTCGTCACCCATATACTGCTTGCTCACAAGTTCAATACATCCTTATCACAAGATCAATACAGAGTCATCATAAATTCAAATCACTCGAAAGATCATTATTATCTGAAGTCAAGCTAAAGAGCTCAAAAGTGGAATCTCATATTTATACCAAGTGCAACACACTCTAAAGCGCATTCTATGAAGCAGACTCTAAAGTATATTTTATGAATCACGATTACATACGCAAGGTTATGAGTCTACATATCACTAACATTTCGTGAAAATATCCAGTCTGGCCAGTACCCTCGGGAGATTAGACAACAGACCTTTTGTTCATATGACAGCTATTAACTGTTGATCAACACTACAGAGATATACTCAGACAGTGAAGGAATATATATATCTCTCGTCAACGTTCTCAGTCGGACAACAGTTTTCATCAGAACGTCCTCGACTTAGAGATACCCCACTCGACATAACGTATAACAACTTGGGACAGTTTATGCATACATGTGAATCGTCATATCAATGCGAAGCATTTAGAGACACATGGACTGTGTAGATTACTCACCATTTTGGTAACACGTATCATATCCCATCATCATCATTCCGCTTTTCACCAGTTCATTCTTAATTAACTACTACTTAATTAACTGGAATTTTATTATCTCATCTGTGTGTTTTGCGTAAATCGTCTTTCACCATCATCACGTTCTAACCATTACTAACCCTATGTGTGTGGATATTTCCTTAATAAACCCAACGATCGTTTGATCATTATCTAGTTTGTTAATGTATCACTCGTGCTGTCGGTGTTACATATTCACCTATAGGAACATTTTTCTACTCAGATGAGGTTGGGGACTTTTTCTTTACGGGATCTAAGGGCAGAAGCTGAGGTCGTGGGGAAACAGAACTCTTTCCATAATTAATTAGAAAACGCTGTCTAGTGGAAAGCATTCGCATTCCTGTCTTCTTGTCCCTATCTCGAATAGGTCTTTATTCTTTCTTAACGAGCCAATTTCTAGAGACCTTATACCTAATATCTCATAGACTATTCCTGGCAAAAACTACTGTCGTAGTTGCTCCAGTACACACCACACGACAGCAAGGTCAAGCATCAGAAATGATAACCACTAGCACAGAAGAGAAAACCAATGGCGGTGAAGATGACATAAAGATGGAAGAACTGAAGGCAGCACTGGAGAAAATCAAGATGGACAAAGCAGCAGGGCATGATGGTATAACACCAGAAATGGTTAAGTACATGGGAGCATCAGGCGACCTATTACTCTTAAGGGTCCTACAGGCAGATGGTGCAACAAGACCATACCAAAGGATTGGGAGATTGCCATCATAACACCGATTTTCAAAAAGGGTGACAATCGACGATGTGGAAACCATAGAGGCATATCCCTTCTGAGTGTCCCTAGTAAAATCTACTCTAGAATCCTAGAGCAGAGACTCCGACGCCTAGCTGAGCCACAATTGGATGAAGTCCAGTGCGGATTCCGAGCAAACCGAAGTACTCAAGACCTAATCTTCACACTCAGACAGCTGAGTGAAAAGGCCCTTGAGTATAAGAGTGAGATCCATCTTTGTTTCATAGATCTGGAAAAGGCATTTGACAGGGTCCCCTGGAGCAAACTTTGGGACTGTTTGGCAAGGAAGAATATTCCAGCACCTCTGAATCATGCTATACAGAGCTTCTACAAGTCTTGCAGAAATTATGTGAGGACAGCAAACCCTAAGTCAGAAGAGTTCAGGATCACCACTGGTGTAAGACAAGGTGATATCCTGACACCTTATCTTTTCATACTCCTCATGCACGATGTCATCAAGGCATGTAAGGAGAGAAAAAGAAAGTATTCAGTGAGGTACTGGAAGATGAGACAGGTCTAAATTTCAGAGCTGGCAATTGCTGATGATGTTGCCCTGATTGCTAAATCAGAGGCACATCTCCAACCCAACCTGCAAGTCTGGAAGGAAGAGCTGGAGAAGAGAGGGATGGTCATAAGCAGTTCTAAAACAAAATACATGGTGATATCACGAGAAGAAAGAAGAGTTTAAGCTGGGAGAACAGGTCCTGGAGCAGGTCTACCACTTTAAATACCTCGGAGCTATTATAGACCGAAAGGGAGGCATCAAAGATGAGTTGGCCACTCGAAAAGCAGCAGCTGGGAGACTTTTTCAGGCCATAAATCGAGGATTCCTCAGCAAGAGAGAGGTTGGTAAGAAAACGAAGATGGCTGTATACCTCTCCACCTATGTCCCAGTCTTGACATATGGATGCGAGTCATGGGCAATGACTACAACCCACAAAAGCCAGATCTAAACCTCAGAAATGAGGTATCTGAGAAAGGTGGTTGAAGTAACAAGAAGAGACATGGTCCGCAACCAGACGATACGTCAAGGCCTAAAATCCCACCCGCTGCAGACCCAAGTAGAACAGTCCCAACTAAGATGGTTTGGCCATGTCTGCAGAATGGGAGAAGATCGGCTACCACGACAAGCATGCGAAACAAAGAGCCAGGGATCCAGACCCCCAGGACGACCCAGAGTCCGCTGGGAGGACAACATTAGACAATCTTTGAAGGACCGAGGACGAGAATGGAACCAGGCCAGCAGGAAGACAGCCGATAAGATAGTATGGCGCTCTCTATTCCAAATCTCTACACCTCACGGTAAAAGAGGAACGACTAAGTAAGTAAGTAAGTAGGTTTAAACAAGCGACTTAAACAAAAAAATTGAAGCCAACGAAAACTTCGTGTTGATAAATGTGATATGGAACTGGGAGTTTTCAATCAAACCAGCCTCATCTGTATGCTTGTTCCTTACTTTTACAAATATTACATTATTATTCTCAAGCATTACCGTAGTGTTATTCTGTCTAAAATTTCTTATCACAAGAAATAAGGAGCTTGTGTTTGCGCAACTGGTAACGAAAAATTTAAGACAAGCAGCGGCCTTGTGAGTTTATGAAGCCCGCGTGAAGATATGCATGTTTACTTTCAAGTACAGTTGGGTTGGCGATGCTGGCAAATTGTTAACAGTGATGGCCTCTGATATGCCCCTCATGCCGAATTCAGTAATTTCTTGTGCTAAGCACTTAAAGCACTTTTTTGTGTGTGCATGAACTGCAAGATTACTCCTCCATTTCACAAAAGGTAAAAAAATATGGGGACTGAAGGCGTTAAAAATATGGGCTCCTTGTCGGTGTCTGCGTTGCTCCGTCTCTTCAGCCTAACGACCCCCCCCCCCACCCCCCCCCCCCCCCCCCCCCCCCCCACCCCCCCCCCCCCCCCCCCCCCCCGCCCCCCCCCCCCCCCACCCCCCCCCCCCCCCCCCCCCCCCCCCCCCCCCCCCCTCCCTCCCCCCCCCCCCCCCCTCCCCCCCCCCCACCCCCCCCCCCCCCCCCCCCCCCCCCCCCCCCCGCGCCCCCCCGCCCCTCCCCCCCCCCCCCCCAACCAAGCTCTGCTGTTCTAACTGTGTTGGAAATGGAGTAAGTATGTCAATGTAGTCCTAAAGCAGATACTGCCACAAGGCAGAGAAGTGTTAGAGACTTCATTATATTAGTAACCAGTTCCCTTCTTCGCTGCCTTTGCCTTCCCTAAATCACAAGCAGAGTCAGGTAGCCCTTTTACAGCTTGGCAGACTGGATGGAGCGTCAGGCTACCAGGCTTCGATCCCGAAACCTAAAAAATGTGCCGCGAGAGGAAAGCGCTCTAACCGCTGAGCCACTCTGACGCTCTGTAGGTATGTGGAGAAAGAAAAGATCTGCAGAAAATACATTTCTGACACAGATATTACCTGGCGACATTCAGTACCTTATGTTCGACCTTTTGTTTATGCTGGTTTTTGTAACGATTCACTCGTCTTACCCGCAGCTCAAGACATGTATGCAAATGTCACATTCCTAGCACGCAGCAAATGCAGCTGCTGCACTAAATCAAACCAGCTATCTCTGCCCTGCATTGAAGAGATGTGTGTGAAGAACGATGCCGAAAACTGGCAGTGATGAATTACCTGGATCCTTCAAGTAGCATTCGATTTGCTTCCACACACATAGAATAACGTCATCAACGACAAGAAATGTAAACAATAAATAAATACAATATGAGAGTGGCACGCGAAATGCTTGCGCGCAGACCCGTCTACGAGGGATTTTTCACAGTGATGCGAGGTCCCGTGATGTCTTGCCAAAACAAGAATATACACCACTGAACACTGTGACAATGCATAACAGAAGCGACTAACAAAAAGTGTCCATTCTTTCCCGATAATACTGACTATACATGTTAACATGAGATTTTTAAAATGTAAGATATACATTGCGTTAGCAGCCTGTGCGATCGCCTACATAAATTGCGCTACAGCCTGTGTGATCACTTACATACATAGCGCTACAGCCTGTGTGATCACCTACATGCATAGCGCTACAGCCTGTGTGATCGTCTACATACATAGCGCTAGCAGCCTGTGTGATCGTCTACATACATAGCGCTAGCAGCCTGTGTGATCGTCTACTTAGATATCACTACAGCCTGTGTGATCACCTACATACATAGCGCTAGCATCCTGTGTGATCGCCTACATACATAGCGCTACAGCCTGTGTGATCGCCTACATACATAGCGCTACAGCATGTGTGATCGCCTACATTGCGCTAGCAGCCTGTGCGATCGCCTACATACATAGCGCTACAGCCTGTGTGATGTCCTACATACATATCGCTAGAGCCTGGGTGATCGCTTACATACATAGCGCTACAGCCTGTGTGATCGCCGATATACATAGCGCTAGCAGCCTGTGTGATCGCCTACACACATAGCGCTAGCCTGTGTGATCGTCTACATACATAGCGCTACAGCCTGTGTGATCGCCTACATACATAGCGCTACAGCCTGTGTGATCGCCTATATACATAGCGCTGGCAGCCTGTGTGATCGCCTACATACACAGCGCTACAGCCTGTGTGATCGCCTACATACATAGCGCTAGCCTGTGTGATCACCTACATACATAGCGCTAGCAGCCTGTGTGATCGCCTACATACACTGCGCTACGGCCTGTGTGATCGCCTATATACATAGCGCTAAGGCCTGTGTGATCGCCTACACACATAGCGCTAGCCTGTGTGATCGTCTACATACATAGCGCTACAGCTTGTGTGATCGCCTACATACATAGCGCTACAGCCTGTGTGATCGCCTACATACATAGCGCTGGCAGCCTGTGTGATCGCCTACATACACAGCGCTACAGCCTGTGTGATCGCCTACATACATAGCGCTAACCTGTGTGATCGCCTACATACATAGCGCTAGCAGCCTGTGTGATCGCCTACATACACTGCGCTACGGCCTGTGTGATCGCCTATAAACATAGCGCTAAGGCCTGTGCGATCGCCTACATACATAGTGCTAGCAGCCTGTGCGATCGCCTACATATAGGGCGCTACGGCCTGTGCGATCGGCTGTGCCTTTTTTTTCAATGAAAGTAGCACAGTTCTAAAATATGTCCTTTTACAGTGGAACAATGTTTAAAAATTAAAAGCTAAACAGAATGTCCCGAAAGAAGTCAACATGTAAAGGCGTAAAGAATGCTTATTACAAAACAACAGAAACAGGTAGTCTTACTTTTATCGGACGTACCAGAAGACGAAAAAAAAAAAAACAGAAATAAACATCAACTACATTAATAACTGTACCTAAGAAAATTGCAAATTGGCAAACTGTAAATTTCTGTAATACTCTGAGACTGGGTACTAAAACATGCTTACAACGCCCATTTTCAGTACTCTAGCAAAATAAACATGCAAGTCCTAACAAACGCCAAATCGTCATGCCAACTTACATATGTGATGCCCACAACGACTACATCTGCGAAGAGTCCAACAAATTGGGGACTTCTGGGACTCTCCGCTTCTAGGCATCCAGCCACTCAGTGTTCTCTGCCTTTGCCCGCTTGCTGCTGGTTGGGTGGTCACGTTAACCATGCTTTGACATGGCATAATCACGTCACCGGATTCTATATATGCACCCTGTGCCGACGACACACTGGTGCTGTTATCGTTACTACAGTCTTGGTTTCGCTGTGGATCCACCACGTTCGTGACGTACAGGTCTGAGCTGAGTGTCACGCTATGGGCGTCATGCTGAGGTTTTACTGATCCCATCTCGTTTGTAGTCGGAAAACCCGACATCTTGTTAGGATCTACAGACTGCAGTCGTTGCGATTTTGATACGCTGTTTCTTGTAATCATGCTAGCTTGTGGAAAGACAGCAAGTAAGGATTTAGTGCATATGCTCTCGTGTCCTACCAACTTCTCAGGCTTGCATATCCCAGATGGGGGTTCAGACGAGCTCACAAAACTTGGCGAACCAGAGACAAACACACAAGTGTTGCATACGTTATCTGAATAAAGCTCCTTGTAACCTTCCTGCACTGTCGAGTCGAAACATGTTCCACAATAATGACAACGCACTTGCCAAATTTTTATTGATCAAATTATTCGATCTTGTATTCGTGTGCTAAATTGTTAATGCGGACATAGCAAAGCTCTATATTAGTTAACAGCTTAACAGCTTATATTAATTAGCTAGCTATCTGTGAAATCAACACATCCCGTCCCCTCCCCAAAACACATTGCACCCCCCCCCCCTCCCCCTCAACAAAGATGCACAACGATAAAATCCCCTCAACTAAGATGCACAACGATAAAATGCAGGAGTGTTTATGTTGTTTACACCTGATCTCGCTCGTCAAAAAACAAACTTATACTTTTGGTTGAAATGAAGAAAGGTTGGCCGTGTTCTTTAAGTCTTCCTAGTAAGTCGCCAACGTCGTTAGGGTGCTGGCGACACAACAGAGAAAGATCAAGAAATTGCTCAAGAGATAATATTGCTCAAGAGATAATATAGAAAAATAAGTAAGCTAGCTTGTGACAAAATTAAGTAAGCTAGTTTAAGACACCGTGTAGAAACTAACATAGGTAATGGAATAATGTCGCTGTAGGCAAGGGCAGCCTCTTAGAAATACATATAGTAGAACATCCATTATCCGAATGTAAAAAATTCGAACGAGCCCCCATTGTTTTATGCTGGCACCAGACAGTGAGAAGTATGCCTGTGCTAAACCAAAATGTGTCCTTGGTGGTAAGAGTTGTAGGTGAGAAAGTGTCAATTTTTAACTCTCACATTCATCTGGTCAGTTTGCTTAGTGCGAGTGTGATTGTTTTGTTTTACATAGTTTTACTTTATTCGTCTTCTAAAAAGAAGCAGATATTTTCAACAACTGAAACGAAGACTGAGATGTTAAACAGGCTTTCAAAAAGAGAAAGCAGGTCTGCGTTAGTCAAACTGTATGACGCTGGAAAGTCAGCCATAAGAGTTATTAATAATAATAACCAACAAACAACTTAAATTTCGCATCGAAACATGATTCAGATGATGGGTCTACACTCACAGAAATGTTCATAGTGCTACAGACTGCGACAGCTTCGTACGAGAAACAAACTGAATGCTGTCTAAATCAACTACTCTTGCTGAAAAAGTGAGAGACTTGAACAGAAGTTAAAAAAATGGTGTTGTTGATTGTTCCAGTTGTCCTGTTACCAATGAATAAAAGTACGTTTTAAGTGCAGCTCCGGTTTTTATAAGTGTAGCCTTTTCTCTCTCCAGAATAGAATTTTCGATACGTTCGAAAATGCGAACGAATTAGAAAAACGACCTGCACCCAGTCATAACCAGTTCGGATGATCGAGGTTCTACTGTAATATGAATACTGACCGCAACTGTATTACATTATATACACTACATAGTCAAATAATTATAGTCAGATAATCCATAATTAATAAGTTTGTTTATTTTATAATGTTAGACCTGGCTAGTCGATGGGCGTTTGCTTAGGATTCAGAAAATGTTAGCACACGTGTATTTAAGTACTCCAGTAGAAAACCTGTAGGCGCACTAGGAAATACTCATGTAATTTCACTTAATAACAGAAGTCAAATGCTCACTGTGTAACTGTGTCCATTGTCTGTGATGTATTCGCTATGAATGCAAAATCTGATATCGACGGTTAATAGAATTAATCACAGTCACTAGCATATAGTTTAACGTAAAAATAAATCACGAGTCAAAACAAACGTTCAGGCATAAAACGAGCATAGAAACAATGAATATAGCACACTCTATAACACTAAGCTATGAGATAAGGTTCGTTTTCACCAAAATTAAAGAGCGCCAAACCTAAATCTTGACAGAGATCAACAACTTACGCTACGATGAATGTTATAATGACAGATCGATAAAGCCAACCACTGATTCTGAGCTGAGGATCACAGGGGTACAGTACGTAATTTACAGGCCGTTCAGATTCAGCTTTTTCGACCACTGTTGTCAGGAATGTATATCATCATCATCATCATCATCTCCATTCAACTAACCAAGGATATATACCTTCAACAAACTTATGCCAAGTTTTTCATTCACGTGCCATCAGCTCAAGGTCTTTCTACGTCTCATTAATCCCTTCATGTCTGTCTCCAGTTCTCTTCACCACGTGTTCTTTCGTCTCCCTATAACTCTCTTACCCTGGGGATTTCAGAACAAGGAATGCCGGGTAATGCTATTAACATGTTTCCTCAATGTGCGTCTTATCCAACTCCAGCGACTTCGTCTCATATTTGGTTCCACTTATGTCGTGAAAAATTCTTAATACCCATATATAAATTAGAACATAAAGGTAAAGTAGAACGAAATAATACAAAAGAAAGAAGAATGGTGACAGACCAGTGCTTTTCCAATAGCGTACGCTGTGTTGTAGAACGCCATAATGACTGAACCAGAAAACCCCTTTTTCTGCTCCTTCTGCATAAACTACACGCGTTCCTAAAAATAAAACTGGTACTGTATTTCTTGGACGACCTTGATAGGCACACTGCTTAATGACCTAGATTAATACTAGCATTAATGTCATTATACACACTACGTTAACCTAAAAGACAGACGGGCTTAGAAGAAAGAGAGAGAGAGATGCACGGAGGAATGCCAATCCCACGTCGTCTCGCGATTAAAAAGTGAACGCGAAACGCAGGCAGGCCTGATTTTTTCAAATAAACAGTGATAAAAAACACTAACGATACGAGGTTAGGTTTTTGAAAACATGTTTAATGCTTATTAGGAAACATGACACAATACTGTTTTACGTCTGAAATCCTGACTTTATACTGACAGAACAGTCGAAAAGGCAGGACAGGTGGCGGTTTGAAAAATAACAAACAAATACACGACTATCCTAGAATAAAACATATTTTGAACGAAGCCATTTAACCCCATTAACCTTATATATTCTTGTGCCTTAGGACTTGCTGACAAAGAATATGTTATGTGTTACGCAAATAGTTTAGTACTTAACAAATTATAGCCAAAATACTATAGTGAGGTTGTCTGACAGCACCAGATCATATTTGCTCATAATGGCATGTGGGAACACACTGCTTTAGGGGAAATAAGGCAAACAAGTCAGATACGATTTGATTGGCTGTAGTAATATGTAAGGCGAAACCTGATTAGTCGGACTGCATACACTATTATCGTTGTTAAGGGATACGGTAGGATGGGTAATATTTTTTCAAAGGCTCTTGTAAACATGGTCTCATTGGTTAGACCGTTCGATATAGTCAAATAGAAGCGTTAGTTCAGGGCCAGTTTTGAAAAGACATTTGTAAGAAGCCAGTGCGTTGAGATCAAGCTAATATTTTTCAAATAAAAGCCTGGGATAAGGCAGATCGGAATTGTGCCAGAATTCATCGCCAGTCAACGTACTAGTGTATATTTCCTTGAATTGTGGTAAGCTAGACACATTTCCTACATACATATGTATATATTATATGAAAATTGAATATGAAATGACAAATTGTGTCTGTATGTGTGTGGTTCAGTAGCAAACTGAAGGCAAAGCCTAGATATTGCTCCACCATGTAAAAGCTTGTCAGAGAGGAGTATAACTACATAGGCATATTGGGATTGCCAATTAGTAACATGACACCTATCCTATTGTATAGAAGGAATTAACGCTGGAATTGCAGAGGCGTTGTAACTAATAAGGAGAGGATACTGGTGTATATTGTCACATGAGAAGCTGGCAGTTGGCCTACAGCGCTGAACTCGGTGTTTGTAATGTCATGTTCTTCATTGTGGAAATAGATTATATACTAGTTCTGAAGAAGGAGGTACAACCTTCTTATTTCAGGGACCGTGGTACTGAAGTATTAGAGCAGCACCTGGTCTGAGTTTTGCTGGATTCAGAGGGCTGGCAGCAGACTCCTTGTCCAAGATATCGACCAGTGGTGTATCTCAAGCTAACTGAGAGGCAAGCGAGCAGAGGAGACAGTGTTCCTGCCGCCGACTCCTAAGTTAAGAATTCGTCAGCCAGAGCAGCTCACCCTTGTATATCCCACCTTAAAATTGACTGTACTACTAAATCAAGAGGGACAGATTGTTTTACAAATAAAAAGAACTGTGTTCCCTGCAATAATATTTCCACCATTAACAAACACACGAAGTCGTGATGACAAACAACAACCTAGCTTCAAAAGCCAGTATTACCTCTAAATACTAGAGTACAACACTACACACATATTGTAATAATATTCTATGTCAGGACACAGATCCTTTGTATAAAATTTGTACATACACATTGTGTTTACATTTGATTGTGATTCCTGATTCACTCTGTAGTTGGATCAGGATATCTATTCTTGAAAGAAACTAATACATAATTTAAAAGTTAACACTTGACTTACTTAAGCTAGTCTTCTAGAGTGTTATATGTATGTGCTTGTCATAGTGTTGTAAAGTGTTGTGAATCTTAAATAAAGGTTTATCTGTCTGTTGGTTGTTGTGAACTTACACTTCATCATTATCATAACCCTAGACATTCAACGTAGTCATCACAATAGCCCAGAATAAGTCTGATTGAGGTCTAAATGTGGTAGCAAAGTAAGGTCATCTGTAACACACTACACTTATTAGATACAGATACCTTCACAGCTGATCTCAGTCAGTACACTAAGTCCCCTATAAATATTTATATAATCCCAACTTACCACATATATTGGGGTCCTGTCCGGGATTTTGAACCTTCTCCTACCATATATATTTGGGGGTAATTCATTTCTGGAAATTATAAAAATTAAAAAGGTATTCTTGGGCGGAAAAATAAGGTTGAGCTCTCAGTGCTTGTGGTTGTCCTTAGTTAATTAGTCATAGATAAAATTGTTTAGTTAAATATTGTATACATTTGCCTGTTAGAAAATGGCGGACCTGGCAAAATTTCGATCTGCTGCTATGCAGGCTGCTAAAGAGTTGGGAATGGACGGGCAAGTTATGATTACTTATGTCACTACGGAATGTGACAAATTTATTGAACGTGAAGAAAAAAGATTAGAAAAAGAAGCTGAAAGAAAGTTAGAGGCTGGAAAAGAAATTAAGAGGTTGCAGATTGAGGCTGACAAAGAGGCGAGGGCATTAGAGGCTGAGGCTAAGGCATTGGAGGCAGAAAGAGAAGAAAAGAGAATAGCTGCAGAAAGAGAAGAAAAGAGAATAGCTGCAGAAAGAGAAGAAAAGAGAATAGCTGCTGAAAGAGAAGAAAGGAGACAGGCTGCAGAAAGGGAAGCAGAAAAGGAGGAGAAGAGATTACAAAGGGAACATGAGTTACGACTAAGGGAGTTGGAATTTCAAGGTCATGCTCCTGAAAATGGTGCCAGTCCCTTTACCTCCGATGCCACTGCTAGTCAGGGAGCCTCAACCTCAGCTATGAGTTTTCATTTAGATCATTTTGTTGAGAAAGACGATGATATCGAGAGCTATCTAAATAGATATGAACTGTTAGCTACCACGTATGGGTTAGAGAGAGAAAGGTGGAGCTTAAAGTTATCACAAGGGCTTCGTGGTACAGCTTATGAAGTTTTTGCCAAGATGAGCAGAGATGATCAAGACAATTATGACATGTTAAAGCAGGCTCTTTTGTTAAGATATGAAAAGAATGGAGAATTTTATAGAAAAAAGTTCAGGAATGCTAAACTACTGTCAGGTGAAACATATCACCAGTTCTCTGCACGGTTAGAGACATACTTGGAGAAATGGACGGCTCTGGGGAAGACCCAAGATCTTAAGGAAATGTCCCTTATAGAACAACTAAGAGAGTCCATGGCTCCAGACCTGAGAAAGTTTCTCATGGAACAAGGTGCAGAGAGGCTGGGTGAGTTACTGAATGTTGCTGAAAGATATCAAGCAGCTCAAGCAGAGGTAACAGGTAATAAAAAGAAACAAGTAGACTATTTTCAGGCACCACGAAACTTTAATAAATTTGATCATAGAGATCATAACAAAGGTAAGCACCAGTTTGATAGGCCACGGTATAATAATAAAAATATAACCCCACAATTCGATGAAAGGAAATTTGATGAAAGAAAATCTTTCAACCAAGGAAGGAGGTGGTGTAAAAAATGTCGGATGGACAATCATGATACTGACCGTTGTAGAAGGAATCCTATAGTAATGGCCACCCTTCAGGTCAGGTCGACCTCTAGAAAGGAGGAGGATATTATGATAAATACCACTCCAGAAGAGATGAGGAAGGCACAGGCTGGGGATAAGACCCTCAAGCCTTGTTTTAAAAAAACTGTCCAATTGTCACACACCCCCAGGAAAAGGAGACTTCTATATGAAGAACAAACTGATATACAGGAAGACTGGAACTAGATCCAAAGGTCAGGGACAGCTGGTACTTCCTAAAAGGTATAGGACAGACTTAATAAGGAGCTTACATGTGAGAAAATATGGGGACCATGAGAAAATAGGTACCATCATTCAAAAGGCGGCTCACAATTATTATTGGCCCAAAGCAAGATGGGACATTGTGAACTTTGTAGAAAGGTGTAGCATAGCACATGAGGGAACACCCCCAAGTGGGAACATTGATCAGGACCTGGACACGCCACGGGGCAAACTTAGGCCTGACTATAGAAATAATAATAAAGTGGACCAAGTGGAATGGGAAGCCCCTTTTCACGGACAATCCTCAATTGGATGTTTTACTATGGCTACTATGCAGAGAGTGCAAAAAGATGTCTTACCCCAGAATAAGCCGAAAATCCCTCGATCGGACTTGGGTAAACTGGAGGAAGAAGATGTAGAGAGGAAATCTCTCAAGAAATCTAAGTGGGGAGAAAGCCCCAAGAAAAAAATTGGTAGCGGTCGTTTTGTGCATGATAATTCTGGGAAGAAAAGTCATCACAACAGTGCTTCGAGTCCAAAGAACCTGACATGTGCCAGGAAAAATAAGTTTCCGAATGTAAAAGTCCATATGTAACTCTGTTAAGAACGTGGACGGATGAAAAGGCAGAGGAACATATTACATCATCATACCAATATGTAAATGAGCTGACCACTCGTTTAAAAACTAGCTGGAAACTTGCCAATGAAAATTTGAGACAAGCCAGGAAAAACATGCTGCTATTACAACAGGAAAGCTAAAGACAGAGATTTGGCTGTGGGAGAGAAGGTACTGCTTCTTTTGCCCGGGAGTCAGAATAAGTTACAAATTGGATGGCAGGGTCCATATACAGTTCTAGAGAAGGTGTCTAGAACAAATTATAAGATAGATAAGAAGGGGAAAGAAAAAATCTATCATGTGAATCTCCGAAGAAATATTTGGAAAGAGAACATCAGGAAGAGACACACTTGTTGACCTTGTCCATCGCCATGGAGATGAAAAAGGAACCACTTTCATCATTTGAATATCCATTACACCCCTGTGAGACAGCGGCACAGGTGAAAATCAGTACACATTTAACGAAAGATCAGAAGGAGAGAGTGCAACAGGTTTTAGATGATCATACAGAGGTGTTAACGGACCGTCCGGGGCATACAAACTTATTGGAATATGATATGAAACTTATAGACCCAACACCTGTATGTATGAAAGCATATTCGATTCCTTTTGCTAAGGAGAAAGCTTTAAAGGAAGAGATAGAATATTTGTTGAAGGAAGGAATTATTTCACACAGTGAATCTTCGTATAGTTCCAGTATGGTGCTCTTAAGAAAACCCTCTGGAGAACATAGACTCTGTATAGATTACAGGAGACTGAATGCTATCACAGAAGTCAGGTGGATCCATTGCCGGATACAAATCAGTTGTTTGCCAGTGTCGTGGAATATTCTAATCCACATATATAAATTATTAGGTAAATATGAAGCCTAACAAATAAAATTAATAAAGAGAAGAGCAATGGGAAAATAACAGTGCTGTCACAAAGAATGTACTCGAAATTCCCCTTGTTTTCTGCTTCGTCTGCAAATTGTAACGCTTTCACGTTGATAGTAAAAGCTTACTGTATTATACCCGCTTTCTTCAATGAAACGTGTGCTGTATTTCTTGGAAAAACATTGAGAGGCACCCTGCGTAATGACCTAAATTAATCCTAACATTAATTATACTGCGTTACCAAAACGAACGAACAGATGGACTAAAGGATAAAAAGAGAAGGGAGAGGCAGAAAGCCGAACACTAAACACGCTTCGCGCGATACACAAATGCTGCCATCACGCGTGTAAGACTACAAGCACTAACTTTTTTTCAGACGGACAGTGATAAAATACATTAACCATCCCAGAGTTAGGTTTTAAAATCATAAAAAACGCTTATTAGGAAAGATAACAATAGATGGGTTTACGTTTGAAAACATAACAGTACCCAGACAGCACATCTTCGAAACAGGAGGTAGAAGAAATTGCATATTTTGAACGCAGCCACGTAGCTCCTTTAAATTTGTATTTTTGGGTTCCTTAGGGCTTGCTGACAAAGAATATGTAAAACATTACGCAAATAGTCCAGGAATTAATAAATTATACCCAGAATAAAATATTGGGGGTGCCTGACAGCATAAAATCATTTCTGCTCATAAGATTTTTTTTTATAACGTGTTTGAAAAAAATTTACGTTACAGAAATAGCCTACCATGTAAACTCCAAATTGATTGGAGCGCAACAAATGAAAGCCTAACCACGATTGGTCGGACTATAAATACTATCTTTCGTTGTCAGGGGAGACGGGGAAGGGTAACATTTTTTCAAACACTTGTCGAAACGGGGCTCATTGGTCAGACTCGCTGATATACACACTTGGGAGCGTTAGTTCGAAACCACTTGTTTAAATAAGCTTGATAAAGCATCAGTGCGTTGAAGCCAGCTTATATTTTGCTAAATAAAAGCCTGGAAGATAAGCAGATGGGAATTTGTGCCAGTTTGTGCCAGAATTCATTGCTAATCAACGTATCTGTGTTTATTCGTATGAATTGTGGGACCGTGGTCTTGATGGTAGTGAGCAGCACCTGGTCAGAGCTTTGCTGAATCCAGAGTCGGACAGCATACTCCTTGGTCTTTTTAGCTATCAGTGAGGTGTCTCCTGAGCCCAGAGGAGAATTCGAGCAGAGGAGTCCTTTCCTGCCGCCATCACGCCAGATAAGCGAATTGGCCAGCTGAGCTCAACATTATGTCCCCTCATCTTGAAATGACTTTGTAAAAATAATATTAAGAGGGGAATTTAATTGTCTTAATATCAGGAACTGAGAACATCTCCAATACTAATTTCCTTAAGACAAACTATTGAAGTCATGATGACAACTACCAACAGAGCTTGAACAAAACAAAACCAGTATTACCTCATACTACTATTACACAACTGACACACATAGGATATTTTAATAATATATGTCACTACCAGATTCATATTAATACATTCTGTACATAACTTGTAATTTAAATTGATTGTGATTCCTGGTTCCCTTGTAGTTGAATCAGGACACATATTCATTCATGCCAGTAATGAATACATATTGTTAATTGAAAAGTTACGAGTGACTTCTTTAAGATATTCTCATAGAGTGTTATATGTATGTGAGTGTCACAGTGTTGTTAAGAGTAGTGGATTAAATTAAATTGTTTATCTGTCTGTTGTTGTGACTTACACTTCACCATACTCATACCCTAGACACATAACGTAGCATCACACTATTCCAGAATAATTCTGACTGAGATATATAGATATGTGGTAGCAAGTAAGGTTATCTATAATACACTACTCTTAATAGATATAGATACCTTCACAGCTGATCTCAGTCAGTACACTAAGTTCCCTATAAGTATTTATAACATCCCACTTCACCACATATATTGGGGTCTCGCTCTCGGGA